>NAPT01000417.1:0-26412 GCA_002927785.1 Cladonia uncialis
GGATTTTCCCCCTACCCCCCGGGGGAAAATCCCCATGAAAAGATAAACTTCCCAGCAAAATCTTTGGGACTGAGCATAATTCATAATATTGCCTTCTTTTCCTGTCCGCCACAATCAACTCCTTCATTACTCACTTCACTTACTACTCTTGTCCACACATCCCAGCTTCACTCCTTACAACCCTCTTTTGAAAGCTTCTGCGCCTTCTCCTTCAATTCCCCCCACTTGGGATTGTGTCATAATCTTGCTTTCGGAACTTCTGAGCTCTAGATACGGCCGCAACTCCGTCAGGTACGCGTCAGAGTATCGATTGGTTCCCAGTTTCTGTGCGTACATATTCCCGCCAGTGGTTCAGCAGACGGCCGGACGCAGACGCATACGCAGACGCAGACGCAATACCGTTACACCCCGAGCACCGGCCTGGACAAAAAATGAAGTAAACCACAGCAGTGCATCTGTTCGAACGGCTGCATCCTCATTCATACCTACGCCCGTCCAGTCAGAATTCTTGCCCTTCCGCTGGTAGGTCAAGATGGCTACACAGACCATAAGACTCCCACGCCGACTACCGCGCAATTAAAACCTGCTTCGAACTACCGTGCGAAACCACACCGAAACTTCTGCAGATACCTCACAGAAGCGATCCAGTGATTTGGTTCTCAGCCTAATACGAAATGTCTTCCTCCGCGACCTCCTCGCCCGCCATTACGAATGGTAGAAGATGCTGGCCATCTCCTGCCCGCTCTTCCCATTCCTCTTCCGTCTCTACTGCCACTACCAGTGCCGTTAAGCACCAGAGCAATACCTCGGTTCCCTTGACTGTCACATCGGCTTTCACTATCACACCTAATGGCACATCCTCCACTGCCAGCCCCTCCACCCTCTCAATACAGTCATCCCCCGAAGGTCCCCGGGGCCGCAACCTTCCCTCCGATTTTTCGCCCACCCCCTTCGAGCTACCGGAACCTACCCTAAGCTCCCCATCTACACAGTTCCATAGCGCGATGAGTGAGGCTATTCAAGCGTCCAAGTCGCCTAGCCTGATCCGCAGGCTGTCACAAGGCGCTAGGAACAAGCTGTACCGTCGTCGATCGTCGAACCACCTATCTAGTCGGGATCGCAGCTCCGGTCCTGCTATACTGCGCCGGCGAAGTAACAGCAAGAATGGCACTGATTCGGACAATGGCATACAGGACACAGGGTTCGAGGCGGACATTGAGGATGTCCAGGAAGATCCAGAGACTAGCCTCGGGCTGGGCCTGACCATGGATACTCTGAGCGTGGAAGATGCGCCTTATAATACGGAACCAAGGCTCACACAGGGGGGAATCGCTCCGATTGTGCCCAATTTACTTTGCAAGGGGACCCTACTTACGAAGGTTACGAAAAAGAAACGAAAGAATCTCACATTCGTTCTTGATACAGACTCAGGCAAGGTGTCTTGGAATCCGTCGAATCCGTCGAGACAATTTTACATTGATAACATCCAACAGATACGTTTGCAGGGGGATGCAAGGAATTACAGAGAGGAATGCGGTGTCTCTTTAGAGTCAGAAAGCCGCTGGTTCACCATCATCTACGCCGACCCCTACCGCGGAAAAGGCAGACCAGTCAAGACAATACATCTTCTAGCACCGAATCAGGTCATCTATACCTTATGGACGTCTACGTTGGATGATTTGCAAAGGTATCGCTATGAGCTTATGAATGGTGTAGCGGGCTCTCGACTGAACGAGACAACACTCAAGGGTCATTGGAATCTTGAGATGGCGAAGAAGTTCAACGATATTGCTCATCGCAAGGAAGAGGAGACCTTGGATTTTGAGGGTGTTGAGATGCTCTGTCATGGCTTCCATATTAACTGTTCGAAAAATGTACTTCGAGCACATTTCGACAAAGCTGACGATAAGACGGGACGGCTTGACTTTGAGCAATTCCGAACTTTTATGCGCCGGTTGAAATATCGTCCTGACATCAAAGAGATATTAAGGTCAATAAATTCAAACCCTAGTGGAGGCCTCCCTCTTGATGCCTTTCTCAATTTCCTTCACCAAACACAGGGCATCAATGTCCCGGCAAACCGCGGTTACTGGACCAAGATCTTCCACAGACACGTCCGACAAGCACATCAAAGTCAGAGTAGTCAGGAAGTTGCGGATGAATATCCAGTGGAAATGAGTCTTGATGCGTTCACTTCGTTTCTCTGTTCGGACGATAATAATATTGAAAATCTGAAAATTCCTGACACCTTGAAGTTTGACAAGCCACTGAACGAATACTTCATCTCCAGCTCCCATAATACATACCTTTTAGGTCGACAAGTCGCTGGAAGCTCTAGCACTGAAGCTTATATTCGAGCACTACAACGTGGCTGTCGCTGTGTTGAGATTGACTGCTGGGATGGAGCTGAAGGCCGTCCTATTGTCATGCATGGACGCACATTGACTACCAGCATCCTGTTCTCGGATGCCATCGCGGTCATTGGCAAATATGCCTTTGAATCATCACCCTATCCGCTTATTTTGTCACTGGAGGTCCATTGCAACCCAAAGCAGCAACAAGCCATGGTCGATATTATGATAGGAGAGCTTGGAGAGCAGCTTGTTCGAGAACCGTTAGCGTCTCATACATCCCCATTACCATCGCCCGAGGACTTACGCAATAGGATATTGATCAAGGTCAAATCTGGTGAGCGAGCGCTCAGTCACGATACGCCCAATGGCCGCCGAGACATTCCCAATGGTCGTCGCGATAGAAGCTTTAGCTCACCCTGGTCTCGCCCTCAGGTCATGGACAACGCAAATGTACCAAACACTCCTCTGCTTACCAGCCCCCCATCTACAAGCCCCTCTGATCATGCGTCAACTTGGGGCCCTGGCAGAGATTCAATGACAACAACGAGCAATAGTAGCGCAAGTGAAGACAGCGAAAGCGGAAGTCGCAAGGACAGTCTACCCAGGAAGAAAGGTCCAGGTAAACGACATACCTCTAAGATCATCTCGTCCCTCGGCAAGCTTGGGGTATATACGCAAGGTCTCACGTTCAGCAACTTCACTTTGGCAGAGAGCAAGACTTTCAATCATGTCTTTTCCATTGCTGAGCGCAAGTTCGAAAGTCTCTGCAAAGACTCGGATCAGAAAGCGCAACTTGAGAAGCACAATATGCATTATCTCATGCGTGTATATCCGTCCGGCTGGCGTGTAACATCATCAAACCCTAACCCTTTGATCTATTGGAGACGAGGCGTTCAGATGATGGCGTTGAACTGGCAAACTTATGATCTCCCAATGCAGATGAATGGCGCAATGTTTGCGAGCGGCTCCGATAGGCTCGGCTATGTTCTCAAGCCTGGAGAGTTGAGGGAATCGCTGTCGATTCAGGATGAGATTTCGGAACCATCTATACACGGCCTTGGTAAAATACAAAAGAAGTTCATTCGTTTCACCGTCAAGATCATCTCAGCCCAGCAGCTACCAAGACCCAAAGGGTATGCGCCAGATGCGACACTAGATCCCTACATTGAGATTGAGATGTTTAGCGCTGAAGACAAAGGGAAAGGTATCGCATCAGGCGAGGGTGGTGAAGATGCTTCCGCCCGTAGCGGCATGTCTGGTATTGGATCTCCGCACCGTCGGCGTACCCACGTGGTCCAAGCCAACGGTTTCAATCCCCAATTTGACGAGAGTTTCACAATGTCTCTGGAGACCAAATATCCTAGCTTGGTCTTTGTAAGATGGACCGTCTGGAATTCACAAGATGGACGCAGCTCCAGCAAAAATCTGGATCAAACTCCACTGGCTACGTTCACGGCAAAATTGAGTAGCCTTGAGCAAGGCTACCGTCATTTGCGGCTCTATGACTCAAATGGAGATCATTTCAGTTGCGCTACCCTTTTCTGTAAAATCACTAAGGAGGAGCCAAAGACAATCAATAGGGAGGATCCAATGCCGGAGAGAAAGCGAGGACTGAAACAGAGATTTGACAATTCCGCTTTCAAACGCACGTTGTCAGTGGAGAAGAGGAATGGGAAGCAGGTAGAGAAGGAAAAAGAAAAAGAAAGGGAAAAGGAAAAGTAAAAATAGAAGAAAAGCTCGAGCCCAAGCAAAAGCAAGACTACGAGCGGAGACAGATCAGGCCAAGGAGCTTGAGTAAAGATTATTCGCATTTTTTTGGAGTTGTGGAATATCCGTCGGAGTCCGGACATGCCTTGCTCTACGCCATATACCCAGCATCGAAGCATAGCGATGCGCAACATACAGGGAAATTTTTGGGTTCAGGAAACAACATTGGGCGGCATATATTGCAGTAAGCAGCAAGAGAGCAAGAAAAAGAGCAGGCAAGCCTTGATGGTGACTCATTGCATACAGTTTTCACTTTAGGATTCGACATTCGCTACCAGCAGGTTATGGTCTTATTTTTCCAGTATCCGCATTTAGTAACCTTATGACAATTGTACGTTTAGAATATTTCCGATACTCGAGCTGGCCCGAGTCCTTGGTTGGGCGTGGATCGGATCACGGCTTTTATGGTCCATGTACATAGACAGAAGGGGGGGGGAGGAGGCATTGCCTGCTGATGATATCCATGCATAGTACAGCGTGGCGCAGTCTTGTGCGCAGTCTTGCGACAAGCTGCTTCTCATAGATAGCAAATCAATATTTGGCCTTTGTGGCAACTTGCTCTTTGTAAGTAAGTAGAATTGTCTGTTGAGTGATACGGCTTTTCTGATTGAGTACATATATCTTTCGGTGATTGGCTGTAGGCACTATTTCTAAGGTACTTAGGTACTTAGGTACCTAGGTAAGTAAGGTAGCCGGCTAAAGACAGGCGAAGTCTTGGCTGCAACGCCCCGCAAATTGCTCCGCCGTTCTGTCAGCTCCGACGTCACTGTCCCACTCGATTCAACCCAGTTCTCTCGCCAATTGCACCTTCTTGATCCTACGTGTGAGAACCCCTCCGTAAGCGTGACATCAAGCTCCTTTCCCCCCGGATTACCTCCAATGGCTGCATAAGAACGTTGCATCCTACTGCCCGTTTTGGCTAGGGCAGCGACCATCGAAGATGTTCCTGAGGCGCAAAGTTTACACGCAGGAAAGTACAACCCTGTGCACAGAAGTGGGGAAACGAAACGTATATATCTTCAGCTGCCGCTTCCTCGACAATGGACGCCTTACCATTCTGCAATCGCAATGGTGCGCTCAAAATCCACAGTCTTTGCTGCAGCGGTAGCAGTGTTCGTAACCCAAGCCAGTGCTGCTGGGGCGGCCAGCTACAATGGCCTTGCTATCACTCCTCAGATGGGCTGGGATAATTGGAATGCTTTTGGCTGCGATGTCGATGAAGAGTTGTTGCTCAACACAGCCCAGAAGATGGTAGACTATGGCCTGAGGGATCTTGGTGAATCCTTTTCGCGTTATGTACCAATTCAGCAAAGAGATACTAACGGAGACTACATCTAAGGCTATTACTATGTCATCCTCGACGACTGTTGGTCAAACGGCAGGACTGCGAATGGCACCTTACAACCGAATGCAACTAAATTTCCAAATGGCATGCCCTACATCGCGGATCAGCTCCATTCAATGGGACTGGGATTTGGCATGTACTCGAGTGCTGGCAAATATACCTGTGCACAATATGCAGCTTCTTTGGGTATGGAAAAGCAGGATGCGCAAACTTTCGCTGATTGGGGCGTCGGTACGTCTTGCTGCTTGTCAATAGTATCAGTATGAGGCCGCTAGCTAAACATCTTTCAAGACTACCTCAAGTACGACAATTGCTACAATGAAGGGCAGGAAGGCACAGCGCTGGTATCGTTCAATCGGTACAAAGCCATGTCTGATGCTCTGAATGCAACCGGAAGACCTATACTTTACTCCATGTGCCAGTGGGGTCAAGATAATCCGTGGGACTGGGCGCAAACCATAGCCAACAGCTGGCGGATGTCGGGCGATGTATACGACAGCTTCGATAGACCAGATTCTCGATGTCCTTGCACGACATATGATTGTACTCTTCCCGGCTTCCACTGCTCTGTAATGAACATCCTCAATAAGGCAGCGCCCATCCTGAACAAGGGCCAACCAGGAGCGTGGAATGACCTGGACATGCTAGAGGTTGGGAACAGTGGGATGACAGACGATGAATATAAGACCCATTTTAGCATGTGGTAGGCAATATGTCGTTCAATGGCTTCAGATATCCACTAACCTCACCCAAGGGCTATAGCAAAATCCCCCCTAATCATGGGCACCGACGTAACAGCAATGACCCCCCAAACGCTCTCCATCTATTCCAACCCAGCCATCATAGCCATCAACCAAGACCCCCTCGGCGTCCCCGCTACCCGCGTCTGGCTCTCTCCCACTCAACCCCAAAACGAAACCTCCTCCACCGACACCTACACCGCCGGCGAAGCCTCGTTTTGGACCGGCCAACTCGCCAACGGCGACTATGTTGCCGCCTTTGTCAATGGTGCTTCCTCCCCCGCCATGCTATCAGCAAGCATGTCCGATATTTTCGTCGACCTCATAACCACCGGCTCCAACGCCCCCGTGCCGCAAATCTCGCAAACATGGGATGTCTACGACCTCTGGGCCAACCGCATGAGCAACGCCACCGCCCAAGCCATCATAATGGGGAACTATACCCTGCCCACCAACGCCACCAGTATGAGTAATTCTACGAGCACGAGTCCGGTGCAGACGTACAATGCAACGGCAATGAGTTATGCGGAAGGATTGGCGGGAAATGAAACGGCGTTATTTGGGGTGAAGACGGCAGAGTTGGTGCCTGGGGGGACGGTGCAGGCGCAGGTGCCGGCGCATGGAGTGGTGGTTTATAGACTTAGGAGTCAGGGAGGAAGTGGTGGGATGAGGAAGAGGGATGAATTGTGAGGGGCAAGGTGGAAAAGGTGGTTGGATGATTGTTATGGTGTAAAAAGAGGAGAGGGCTTAGAGAGTAGCCTCGAGCCATGGAATGCTATTATTAGGGTATTATATCCCCAATTATTATAGAGAGTTGTGAACAAGGGCGTGATTACTGGCTGTCATCCATACCTACCTAGATGTAATTTCAATGTGACTGTAGGGAAACGGGAGCGGCGACTCTTGCCGAGTATATACCTCCCAGAGGTCAGTGGTGCACTGACTATAGAAGATAAAACCTGTAGTGTAATGCATTTCTCTAGATCTATCAACAGACCATGGCATACACTTCAAGATCGCTCATCCCCAACCTAAGAATCCTCACTCCACCACCTTACCAACCCCTCTCCCACTCACTCAGTCACCTAACCATCAACATCTCCACCCCAACCCCACTCTTCCCCTCCGTCTTCGTAATCTCCTCCACAGCCTTAACAAGATCATAATTAATCCCTTCACTAACCACACTATCGAATTTATATGCCGGATGCTCACGTACGAAATGGCGGATCCATTTCGCTCCCGTCCACAGCTGGCCTGAAGCGCGTTTGCCGATGAGATCGAGGTAGCGGGCGAGTTCGCATCGTGTTTCGACGTCGACGTTGACGCTGTTGAGGTAGGATTCTACGAGCGGGATGAGGCCGGGGAAGCAGCCGGATTTGCCGGTTGTTGGTGGGTGGGATTGGGATTGTGATTGGCCGTTTATGATTTCGTTGATCGTCATGAGGGAGTGTTCGTCCTCGACGGGGCCGGTCGGGGTAGGTGGTCGGGATGGTTGACCGGCTGGTGTGGTGGTGCCTGATGCGCCGTTGACCTTGACGGGGCGCGCGGGGAGAGGGTCGTTCCTGAAGTGGAACTTGTGGTCGAGGACAGCGTTGCGGGCGTGGGCGGTTTCCATGTTTTGTGTAGTGAGGGGAATGGGGATGTAAAAGTTTAGGTCGAAGGAGAGGATGGCGCGGGTGATGAGGACAATGAAGATTGCGAAAGCGGCGTTTTCGAAGTCTGTGATTTGGATCTCCATAGGACGGAACTCGACGCGCCAGCCAGTGTCTTTGTCTGGTGGCGGAGGTTTAAAGCGAATGTGTTGCCAATTCGTTGATTGGAGGTTTTCAAAGTGGTCGGTTTTGGTGAGGTCAAGCTCTTTGAGGTCTTCGGCGAAGATGACTAGAGGGTCTCGGATGAAGAGGTGAGCGAAGTGAGTTGCTAGCAGATCATCCATTCCACCGTTCATGAGACGCTGCTTCAAGTCTTGATCTACCACCAGATCGGGGTCCATGTACTCTTTCCGTAGTTGGGGGTCTTGAGAGATGTAGGTAGAATTCGAGGCGTATCGTGATTTGGGTATCCGCCATCGGTCATTCTTCAGCGGCTGTTCACACCATGTCAGAATGCTTGCATCGTGTAGGATCGGGGTTACTTACAGCTTCTCCAAGTTCCTCCGGGGTTCGATCATCCACTGCCCTGCTGATCTGATTCCACCGCACGTCTGTATCCGCGAGGAAACCTTTGTAAATTGGCGTTGCAGCAGTCAGAGCAAGCATTATAGGACCCAATGGACTAAGCTGATCATAAAGCCGCCTGCCTTCTGTAATGTTCTTTGCCTGGAAAGTGATCTGCAAACAGCAGCTGCCCATTCCAAATGCCATTGCATCCATATATATGTGATCAGGCTTTGCTGCTCCATTACGGACATCATCGTCCTCAGGCCACTTGTGTAGATTGAAGTCAATTGTAGGATCTATGAACGGTCTTGGAGTATATTTATCCTCGTAAACCGGCACATTGATCTCAACCTTACGGCCGCGCCGTGATCGAATATTTGCAGCAAGTGTAGGGAAGCGGATATGCGGATTTGCGATCTCATCCGGAAGAAATTGTGAGCGTAACCTCTCACCAGAGGGAGGAAAATAAGGAGTGATGAAATCGTCTCTTGTGCCCAAGCGAGGGAAGGTGGTGAGCGTTATGGGATACTCATTTGGCTTCATGTGGTCCTTGGCTATTACTCTCCTTTGAACATGTCAGCCTTAATCCAAAGCAGTGAACGCTGAAAAAGGTGTCATTAACCAACCGTGATTTCATATTTGGCTCCACATCTAGAAGATCCTTAAATCCAATTCCCCATGGTTTACCTGGAGTTGCCTCTAGCATAAAACGCCCGAATTCAGGATGAAAGACTGGTATGGCATCGCCGTTGCTGGAACTTATCAGTCCTTCGTGATCTCTTTGTCAAAGACTCGGCGATCGTACTATTTGACCGTTTGAAGTTCAGGGACGCAACCACCTTGCTCTCGCAAGGCAGCATCCTGCGCCAAGTCTCTGAGTATGTCCGCTTGTCGCAGTGATAGCCTGACTTTTCGCTTCTCCTCATCAAATGCAACAACTAAATACTCGATCTGGTGTTTATGAGACGCATTGTTGCCAATGTAGGGTGATCATGACGCACCTCGTCACCCCATCTTAGAGCGTCCCTTTCTTTGCCTTTTGCGCGCTTCCATATTGCAAGTAATTGCTGCCGTTATTGTGAGCAACCTTACATATATATTCCAGTGGGGAGGCCGACGCACCTCTATGCCCCACTCTCGAACATGATTTGCATTTTTCTTGGCTTCTGGCCAGTCCAATGGGGTTCCGAGGGCTCTGTCGGAGAGTAGCAGTTAGCTACCCTGTAATGAAAGCGGATATTCTTCGTAGAAGGGCTTACAAAAGCCCCATTCCCGCTGGCTGCGAGATATGATGTGAACAGTTGAAGAGGAGGTCTCTTGAGGGAGGAGGTTATGTCCAATGCGGGATTGGATGGATGATGATTGTCAGATGCACAAGAGATCTCAGGGTTCAGGCAGCCTTAGTAGGCCAATCGGCGTGGGCGCAGGTCTGGCGCTCGAATAGTAACTCTAGGTAGTACACTCCCACGATTGAAGATTATCGTAGTGTCGCTGGTGACTAGAGGATGGGCTTTAGGGAATCTATTGCATTTGAAGGATCGGATCGAGCGCCCCTACCCGCGCTCTTAGCTTTGATCCGGGCTTGTACAAATATTGCTGAACAATAAGGGACGGTCAAGAAGGCTGCAGCTGAGGTAGACATGGTGGGAAGGCGTGAGGTGCAATGACGAGAGGCCTAACGAGGTTGATGACAAACCTTGACCTCACTTAAAACTATGAGCGAGGAATTTGCGGTAAGGTAAGGTAGGTAAGGTAGCATGACGATGTTCCCACTAGCTTCCGCTGTGGAGTTGACAAGGATGCTGAGCTTGGGCGCTGTTTGACATGCATAATAGGGAGATATGGAGAGATATGGAGGTGTGAAAATCATGTTATCGTCCTCCGTACTCGTATGACCAACCATCTTCCACCTTCATATCTTCCTGGAAAAGCTTCAGCCCATGGGTTGGAGGAAGGTTAGCTACAGGACCCGACTATGTGTAGGAAGCCATACGGCTAATTGGACGAAGAAAGGATCGGAGCAGATCAGTACTTCATCGTGCAATAAATCGACCTGGAAGTCGCTCGTTTACGCCTAGACGATCATCTAGCATCGAAGATGGTCTGCCAGCCATACTTAGCTGGTGAGCTATGTACCTGCAGGAGCCTTCTCCGCATTCCTTTCCCAACCAATCGAAGTCGGACACGCGAGCTCTTCCTCCAATGTTTGACAAAACACCTGGAAAACGCTGTAGGCAATCTCTGAGATCTTCATGCATTGCATGACCACCTTGTCGGGTCTTTCATTACAAATCAGTCTCATTGGCAGGACTCAACACCGCAAACGGCCAGTCTAGCGTGCCTCTGTTGGCAATTGTTGTCTCTTAAACCACCCCAGGAAAACCGACCTCTCTTTGGTGCCTCCGAAATGCAAAGGCACTTTTTGTATCTTTGGACATCCTCAAAAAGAGGCATCCACTGAGGGGCTAAGCCAGTAGTGTTTCACCGCTGAGCGAGGCATCTTTATTTTGGTCACACCTCTTCTGAGGAAAACGTCATCGTTCGCCAGGCATACATTCACCATCACGGAACACACGAGGTCCATACCGCAGCCAATAGAGAACGTCAAGCCAATCGAGGTAGCCCCGTTCCGTTGCAGAGTAAGTCACGGCTATGTTCATCATCCCTAAGCTAACACCTTCTATTGTAAAGCGGCCTCAGCTTTACGACTGACTGATCTATTGTCTGTCTACAACACAACCATCCCGACCACTGCTTCGAAATCGAAGTAGGTTATCTCGCACCACTTAATTGGCCGATCTCTTGTCACTGAACTGGTCTGCCCAGTCACCACAACTCCACTAAACATGACTTCGAAAGAAGGGAAATCTACTATGCATCCTTGCGGAGATCACTCCGACGGAAAAAAGCAAGCTTCGGATGCTAGCAAAGCTGCCTCCGCATCTGGAGATACGAAGAAAAAGGACGAGAAAAAGAAAGACAACCAGCTCCGTCCATCCACACCGCCTGCGCAGACTGGGTCTCGATTCCATGACGATGACGGCAACTCACCCAGCAGCCAAGCATGCGAGAGTGGTACAGTAACGCCAAATTCGGAAGGTATATGGCGCAAGGATAGGAAGAGATTCCATCAGCCTCCGGACGGCTTGGGGCCATAAAATATGATTGCGTGCTTGGGAACTGAGCTTTGTCAGTTATCAAATCATCACCATAGCTTGAGCGATAAGCATGCCCAGGAGGTTACAGCAAGACCTTGCCGGCGCACTGTATAGAGAGCTTGTCGCTATTGATGGTTGAATTAATGGCTTGTACATGCTGCTAATGATGCATAGAGAGGGCAAATACACGAAAATCGACACATAGACAATAGTCGATAGCTAATGAATACATGGGCAATTGGCTCGAGATATCTTGATTAGCCATGAGTTGCCTGGTGCTTTTACTGCCATAAATGCTGACTAACGTCGTCATTCAACACAGCGAAAAGCCCGACGTCTGAGGTCTGCATGACATGGTGAGCAGATTGGATACGAGACCTCCTCAACAAATTAATGATACCTATACTGATAAGTCTCATGCCTCGGAATGGTTATTACAATGCCTTCGATCTCGATCATCCACGTTCTGTTCATTCTGCACATTGGACAGCGTTGGCCACTCTTATCGGAATAATATACTAGGCCCTTGACATTCTTCACTAGGGCCCTGTCCTGAAATCTTTCACATTGCTGAGCTATATGATCGCTGTCGGTGAGCCTAGAGTTCCTCTCTCCTAGGCCATGGAGTCGACGTCGTCTTCACCTGTGAGTCCAAAATATTTAGCCTCCCTACGGGCCCCTCTTCAAATTCTTAGCTGCAAAGGCGGACGAGTCCCATTCCTCCCTGCCAAACGCCTTGCCGCGGCTTTATCAGAACGCCTCACCTCCTCTCCCTCCTTTGTGGTGGGTTTTTCTGCCGTTTCATGAAGCCGTCCTTCATCGCTGTATCCTCGCGCCACTCCTTGGGGCAGGTCATTCCTACGCCGGCTACGTTTCGCCGCCCAGACTGTTCCTCTCCACATCGCGTGGCCTGTGGCAGATCCTCAGTACTTCTGAAAGTGCAGTCGCACAATCCGTTGTGCGGAATCCACGACATGGAGTCTCCGCTGTTCATTCTAGACTCGTTCGAACGCTGGCTGCTTGACCCCTCGCCGCCGCGAAATTGATACCTGCCCCGTCCTTGCGCTTGCTCGGGACCAGGCTGCGGGCCAGGGTAACCGGGTTCAGGAACCGGAGCGACAGAAACGTTTCCATGGTCCTGTCTTCTGTCTGCCCACCTTTGGTTTCAGATCATCTCCTCTTCCTTGTTAGGGGTGATCATCTATTGTGACAGCAGCAGAATCATACAGCACTACCGCAAGCTCAAACGGATGGAAGACACTCGGCGTAACAGTCCCAACCATGCCTGGTTTGGTGTTGTATGCACCGAGCGATGGTCAATTCTGCTGCCGTTCCATAAGGATGAAGAGAGCTCCTCGGATGGCGAGCAGGACATCTCCAGCAAGGTCGACGAATACCTGCGAGGAAAGACTTTCCCACCTGTGGAACAGGAGGTGGAGTCCGGTGTTGGCCCTAGTTGGACCGGGACGATCGTACTACACGGGACAGCTTGGAGTTCTTCAATCTGGTTTGCCTGCTGCTCGTACTTTTGACTAGTCATCGCAGGGCGTGGCTTATGATTCTCCTGTTTTCAAGCTACAGTATCAACCATCGTGGCCGAAACTTTGACTTCCTCTTCCAATGACACAAAGGTTGCTGGAGCTATGCTTGACTGCTACCGCCAACAATGGGACACAGTGTCTTCTCCACGAGCTTAGGCTTCTGGCTCTGCTAAGGCAACATCAACGTTACGGTGAAAGCTATGCTTGGGACTGAAACTCGAAAACGTCCTCATTTGGCTTCGATCTGGTCTAGAGACAGATGTTGTTGGGGAGAACGACATCACTACAGGATCATGTATAGTTTGGAGGGAAGTGTCAATCAACACATTAGCATCAATGCTCATTCAGCTATCACTGACTCTATAATAACTGTCTGCTGATCTTTGATACAGCTGTCTTAGACCAACCATCTCTAAGAAGTAGCTCATTAGATTTTCTTCCACTATGAGCTTGGCCTAAGCGGCGAAATTCAGTATCCCTCTGTTTCCCTGTTCTTCGTAAAGGTGTTGCGGCAAATATGACTTCCGGAACATTGTCCTAGAAAGAAGACATTCCACCATTGGGCTCTCCAGGCCTTTCCATCTAGACACGTGTTGGGAATATCGTCCTAGCGTAAGCTCGGCCGGAGACAACGCCATCGACGCCTCTATGCATCTGTTCACATATGTCTCCGTATAGCCAGCCCGTGGCTCGGTGTATTGACTCATCCTTGCAGTTCTAAGCTTCGACAAAGTTTTAACATGCCCTCCATGCCTCGAAGTCTGGACTGCTTGCGCTATGTACAGTTCGCCCCCCAGGCATCGAAGGATCCGACAGAGGCGCACTTGTCAGCCCGAAGCTCTTCAGCCCCTCCATGACTGAATACCACATGGAAGCCCGTTCCTTTGCATAATGTATCTTGCATTCATATGAGACAGAATCTCGCCAATGTCTACCTGGTTCCGTCTGCATGGTCACGTACTGATCTGATTTCATCTCGAGCGGTCTGAAGGGCGTCAAGGAGCTTGGTCTCCATATCCTCGGCGTCAATTATCCGCTCCCTATGTACTGTAGCCCATGCCTCCGCCTCGTCCTCATTATCATAGATTGGCTCCTCGGAGAAGTCCATCAACACTCCTCGATCTTCCACATAGTCCCTGCTTTGCTTATGGCCGTCCATCAGTCATTTACCAAGTCTGTCTAAGAACAGGGTACATACCGTTATGTTGCTTCGTACAAGGGGGTCCAACAATTGAGCAAGGTAAGTGGGCTGTAGCATCTTCCTCGTTGTCTGTCTCGTGAAGAGGTCCGATCATGCCTAGGTATCTGGCATAGTATGTCTGTCATAGCTCGATAGATGTGCAAATCTAGGCAAGGATAGAAATGGGTGCGGCTAATGCACGCTCGCGCTCGAAGCTCATTCATCTTTTCTATTTTACGCTTTCGATATGGTACGATGTCATCGTTGAACTGGTTGCAGTTTAACCTTGAGGGTACGGGAACTCCATGGTACCGAGTACAGAATGAGCTCCCGGTTATGATCAATGCTATTGTCGTAGTTCAAGGTACCTTGGAATTCCATAAGGTTGCGAATAATTCCATGAACGTGGCGATCTATAATGTTTTGGATTGGACCGACTTTCGCTGTTTGGTGATGAAGACAGGAATGTTGTACTTCGTCAGGGTCGTGCGTGTCGTCCCACAGAGCCTTTCGATACGAAGCAACAAGTTCGCAATCAGTGGTGTCTGTTGTTGCTGCTACTTTTGGTGATGTAGCTGTTAATATGCTAGTTTGTGCGCAGCATCGAGCTGGCAGCTGTGGTATGGTAAGACACTTCAGATACCTAATATCTTTCCGGCTTCGACAGACATCATCATACCATCTTCTGGTTCGAATAGTTCCTCTGTGCCCCTATCATCTCAGCCGATGGAAGCCTGTGGCTGTGCTGTCTGCAATTTAAAGGAGAGCTGTAGCAGGCCACGAATGCCCAGTTTTCCTTCTTTTTGATACAATCTCTCGTCATTCAGTCCTCAGATCTCCCCTATACATATAGCCCTGGTTGAATGAATCTCTCAATCATGAAACGACAACGTCCCCAGGACCAAGAACTATCTTTCGCCTTTCTAGCATTGTAATACTGATCAAAGTTATTCTGCATATTTGGGGAAAAGTTCATTGATACTGAAGGATAATAAGTCTCCAAATGTAATGAGGGCAATCATGACAATGTAATGCGGACAAGCGAATTTGCGCGGTATGACTTTCCGTTCGCCACGATAATTGAAGATGATCTGCTTTCTTTGAATAATCCTGAGAATACCGTCATAATGGAAGCGTTGTTGAGGATATGAAACCTGCCAGAATCCTGTTCTTGATCTCTAGAGCCTTCTCCTCCTCGCGGAGTGTCCTTGCTTTATCCTCTTCACCCCACGCCTGCTGCTCAACTCCCTGTATCAAGAAGTATTTCATAGAGATTGATCTAATCAACCGGTGTCTCTTTAGTACGTCAGTGGGGAACGTTTTGTGCTCCAAATATGTAGTCTGCTATTGATCGAACTCTATTCACCAGACGAAGCAATAGACTGATACAGTCCTATCCGCTTTGAGGCGTGAATACGAAAAGACCCTATTAGGGACAATGTTAGTTCCTGGATCGTCTTGGATCACGTCTTTGACTCCACCTCACATCGACTGGTATTGAGCGGTTAACGATCGACCCATGTGCCGGGTGGGTATCTGCCCGGCCCAAACGGAAAGCCTCCTGAATTATCACTGTCAGAAGTAACCGTTGGAGGTGGCGGAACAACCGGCCCCGGTACCGGAGGAGGCATTACTGGAAGGCCGTATGCTCCGTCGACGTCCGGCCGCCCAGGACCACGAGTATTATTTCCTCCAGAGCGACGCGAACCTCCATGGTCTGGGCGAGAATCAGAAGAATTCGCATTCGAAGTCGGTGGTCCAGGGAGGATGAACGTACTGGGTTGAGGATATGATTGATATGCTTTCATTCCTCCTATCACTTTGAAGCAGATGAGGGATAAGATAAATATACCTATGGCTATGCCGAAGATGGCTCCTATTAGGGGCCCGGCGGAGGAGTTTGGTGAGGAGTCATCTCGACGAGAGAGGTTGAGAGGCGGAGCAGGACGAGGAATCATGTCGAAAGAGGTGTATATGGATCCAACTCAATATGCCGTTACTGATACTGAGCAATAGTATACACCCAAGTCACTATTGTGTTGCTATGCTGCCGTAAGAAGGATGTCAAATAGCATTGTGAAGGTGGAAATTCAACGTGAACGCGATGGAAGAGAAAGTCAAACATGGCGAACAGGTAATGGCAGAAGAAGGCAAAATTGTTTGTTCCGGTAAGTATCGATGTTTGATAATTAGGCTGCAACGAAAAGAGGCAGGTCATCCCCTCCGAAAAGCGAAAACAACGAAATGAAATGCTGCTGGTG
The DNA here is from genome assembly GCA_002927785.1 of Cladonia uncialis. NCBI lineage: Eukaryota > Fungi > Ascomycota > Lecanoromycetes > Lecanorales > Cladoniaceae > Cladonia > Cladonia uncialis. The sequence continues at coordinate 16,509 of NAPT01000417.1, forward strand.
TGGATACCATTTCGCAATGACAAAAGTCGATCACGGTTTTTAAGAACTGATTTCATATGACTAAGTGCCTTATTGCAGGTAGTATGCACGTCGATGTCAAAGATTCGACACTTTCAAGAAGCTTATATATCTCAAGATTAAGCACGTGCAAGCCGTCACTCTGGTTAAAAATATTTGGAGAACGGAAGAACAACGTTCCCGGGGCTTCCTCCGGCTGCTAATTAGGAGAATCAGACAGCGTCCGCTTCCCCAAGGACAGCTGCCACATGAAAACATGAGTAGTTCTAGGTCCCATTATAATCAATCCTTCTTTGAGGGTATAGCATTAGACCCTTGGGATATTCGTTTTATGAATTGAGGTGATGATAAGCTTCGCGTGAGGCTTGTAGGGTCGGGGAATATACAGTCTTGTACCTTGATCTTACAAAAGCTTGGGTAATGTTGGTGCCGTACTCCCTCCCAAGTACCTAGCTCGTGGACGGTGATCGCTTCTGACCCGGACTCGTTTGCCATCCAAGTCGTTCTGAATCCTGGGCTGACCTTCAGCCTCCTTAACGCTCGAGGGGCATTTTTGCCATTGCTGAGTCTTCAGGACACGTGTTCTTCCCCTTCCTGCAACGGCCATGGGTGCCGTCTCTCACCCTCAATGCTCTGACCTTTGAGATCTCGATTATAACCATTTCGTGAGCTTGTTGAAGGCTTTCCGTACATTTCCGGAACAATCCAGGATCTTATCGATTAACAGTTCACCCATTTCCAGTAGAGCTATACGCCCGACTGTCTATGCCGTATTATCTGCTTTTTGCAGGATCTCCAAAGGAAGTGTGTTGAGCATTGAAGAAGGTTGGAATTTAGAGGGAAAAAGGAATTCCTCGATTCATTGTTAACCCAAATCTGGCTCGTGGATGTGCTCGTACAGTCCCTTGAATTGCCCATTCCGTATCCGTTTCCTTTTTTCCAGCTTCTATACCTTTCCCGTGCAAGCAATTCCATATTTGGTAGTGTGTCGTGAGGTTTTAGTGACTGGTTCATTCGCTTAACTTAAGACAGATCAAATCTACAGTGGTAGTAAAACATGAATAATGGAACTCCTGAGCAAAAAGAATCGAATATATGCGTACTAGCGCCGGGAGCGCCCGTCTTGGCATCAATCATCAAAGCTGTGGTAGATCCATTACTCAAAACGTCTTCATCGATCTGAGAATTCATTATTTTTATTTTACTTAGAAATAAATTTGATATATTAATGCATATTTTATATATAGAAGAGTAAGCTAGAAAGGCAGCGAGATGACTGGTTTTTTCCGACAATCTACCACGCAACAAAGGTTTTCGAGCGTGTTATTCATTCAACCATTAAAGCGCACGTTATCTCTTGTGATAGGGTTGATTAGCAACGGAAATGGGTTGCGAGTGAGGAAGAAGCACCACCTCGTTGCCACCGAGCCGAGTATAGAACTGACTCCTTATCTCTTTACCCACCTCAATACCACGTCGCTCGGCTTCCGAACCTGTAGTGTAAGCTTCGGTTGACTTTCCCTCATAATCGCCCTCAATCTGTCCCTCGCCATCTCCTGAGTCTCCCCCCGCTTCTTGACAGCCTCAACTCTCCACTCCGCAAATATTGCCCTGATCACCCCCACAAACTCGACCTGCGCCATCTTCGCACCCGGGCAATAACGTGGCCCGCTGGACCAGGGTAGGAAAGTGCCTTTTGTTGGTGTATCTATGAGGACCTGATGCTGTTGTGAAGATGGAGCAGAGAGCCATCTTGTTGGGCGGAAAGAGAGCGGATCGGGACCATAAAGAGTAGGGGAAACGTGAATGCAGGCGGACGCGATGAAAACGGTTGTGTTAGCAGGTAGGCTTACTGTGGCAAGCTTTTGCGCCGTTTTGGTATATCTGGTAATGTGTAGGACGGGGGTATAGAGGCGGAGAGTCTCGTACTAGACGATTAAGTAAGAGTTGGCTTATGACTTTTGCAGAGAATCGAAATAGGAAGAGTGAAAACGGGAGGGGCTAACCATTAGTGCTAAGCATCGTGTCAGTCGAGGAAAAAATATCTCGTAGTCTACGCTCGGATTGAGAACAGCAGCCTGGTCGATCTCTTCAATGATCCAGTCTTGCCAATTCGGCTCAATGGCTAGGGCCATCAGAGAGTAGGCTATCGTATTCGCCGTGGTGTCGAAGCCGGCGATCGTGAAATTGAAGAGGTTCCCTATGATCTCGTCTTCTGAGAGAGAAATTGAAGACTTGGCCGGTTTCGATAAGAGATAATTATGCTCATCCGCAGTCTTGTCATTATCCTTGGTACCTCCCATGCTCATATCCTTCACTAACGCACCGATAAGCGTGTTTTGGGTGCTGGGAGAGCCGCTTTCCTCAGCAATGAAGTCTCTGGCATATCCAGGGAATTCCTTCGTAGCCGCTCCAAGCGTTTGTATGACGTTTGGCATAATACGCCAGCATAAGAGTTCAGTGGGGAGAAAAACCGATAATATGCAGTTGTTCACTATAGCCAGGACAGCTTCCGTGAACGTCAGCTTATACCCTGCCGACGGTACCGCATCGCTCGCAGCTTCCACCCAAGAGCGACGGCTCCCATAACCGGTAGATCCAATCACATTGATAGCAATCCTCTTCACGCCTTCAATGGTCCCATTGGTTTCTCCCGTTTCACCAGGGAAACCATGACTGGCATCTTTCTCTTTCACGACTCGTCCAGTAAAACTGCCAAGCATCTCTTGAGCCTGTGCCGAACTCTCGCGCCAGACAGCGCTCATTATACGTTCGTTAAGCACAGGAGCAACAATCCTGCGATGACGTTGCCACTCATCACCGTTAGACTAAACATTTAGATGTTAGTGCCTGAAGTGCTATGGCCAAATCGTGGGATGGTGTTCTTCTTTATTGAACGGCAACGAGAATTGGGGACTCAATACCGACGTTATGTTAGGTCCGAACAGTGACATGATGCCTTCAAAAAGAGCATTAGCTACGAAATGTATGCATAGCCAATACACACAATTAGATCAACTCCACAATGAAAGAAAGGATTTGAGAGAAACCTACGACTCGCTAGTTCCAACTGCAAAAAATCGTTCCTGCGCATCAAAACCGCCTGCGCCATCTCCGGATCTGCAATCCATACCTCGTTCTTCGCCGGCGTCACTAGCACAAATACCGGTCCCATCTCTTGATTAACCGTATATCTGCAGCGGAATTCCCAGCCGAAGATTGCGACTTTGATCCTGTGGTATACGAACGTTGGCAGATAGTGACTCAACGTGGGTTCGAAAATTGATGATAGGACCAGCCAGAAAGGGTTTGATGGATTGACTGGGCAGAGAAGGATGGGAAGACCGGTTGCACGAGCGAGACGGTAGTTTCTGAGGATGGAGGAGAAATACCATGCTATGAGGAGGATGAATAGGGCTAACATCATGGTGGTAGTGTCCATTGTGGTAGATTAAAGTGGAAAAGGTGTGCTGATGGGCTACTTGAGGTTCTATAGTGGGGTAGGAGGTAGAGGAGTGGAGGCAAGATAAGAGTTTCCCGGTACTGTCTTGCTGGTTCGTATGCAGCTAACTATAATATGTCCTCTTGTCAATCTTTATGAAGGTGGTGATCAGCAAAGTGTTGATCAGGATGGATGAATATGATTGAGTCTGACTAGCTAATCCTCTAGGAAGGAGCTATCTATTATACATGATCGTATGACACTATTAGTGATCATGGACAGGGGTGGAAGAGCTAACAAATTGTGATCTGCCCCGCGTCATATGATCTGAGCTTACGGTACTTTCCATAGAATCCGTCGTACCTAACAATTATGGGTTCCTTTACACTATAGTTCGCTAAAATCTGATTGTTTAGTGACAGCTTTCGAAAATGAGAATCAACTACATATCCTCATGTATAGTGAACAGTACAGCGCTTTGACATCATAACGTTCTACCGAACGAAAATCGACCTTTGCGGCTGGCACCCAAAACCTTGCTCTATGAACACAAGACATAACCAGATTATGAAAATAATGGGGCGAAGCCTAGCCAATGCTATATGGGATACCATGGTCTTGGAAGACAGATACGTCCCGTAAATAGGCTGCTAACGCTTCTCTCTCAATCGTCGAGGGTGGAAAATAACCATGGCTTTCTCCTTAGGGAGCGTACTCGAGCGCCACGTGAACCACCGTCGAGCATTATTATCTACGAGTTCGCAGTCGTAATTCAGAATTACCTGCGCGAGCATTATCTTACTCACGGCGGCTGCATAAAATCTTCCTGGACTGTGCGTCCGGACCAAGATTACAGTCAGCCGACGGGGAAACGTCAGAGAGATCAAATTGTAAGGGAATGAAGGTGCGGGAGAAGCTGAAGCCAAGGGTACGTACCAAAACAAACGTCCTGTCCCAAATACATGCCAACTACTGCTGGGGTCAGTCAACTTTGATGGACCTTCTGGCTGCAGGAACTCGAAATTTGGGAGATTAGTAGCGTCGTCGTGAAGGAGCTGCGGATCCGCGAACCGGAAGCCGTTGAACTGCAATGGCTCCGGGTAGTGGTCCGCATTTTGCATCATAGCACGGACGGGCGTACAAGCCCAGTCTCCGACTTCAAGCTTGGTGCCGTCGGAAAAGGTGAATGGCTGCAGCGCTTGGCGGCGAGTGCTCACTGTTCAACGCAACGGGTAGGTTACATGAGACGGAAAATATTATGGGTGGGATGAGGCTTGCTTACTTGATTCGACTGGAGTAAGACGGGCGGATTCCTTGATAAAGCTGTCAAGTAGGGGCAGGCCCTGCGCTGTTTTCTCAAACATCGCGTATCGAGGACCTTCTAGTTCCTTGCGTAAAGGCTCAACATATTCAGGATAGAGACAGAGATCGTGGATTGCAAAGGATATTGTCTAAGAACTGAAATTCAGCAAGGACATACTTAATGCGGGATTGGACGATGATTCATATGACTTACTGTAGATAGCGCGTGCACTGAACCGAACCAGATGGCCATTAGTTTGTGAACTATCCGCTGTGCTGACCATGGGTTCTGCTTCGGTGAAGTCTCCATGATCCACTGGATACAGTCGCTCTGAAATATACATCAGCGGGAATTTCTGCTCGGATCATAATTTCATGTACATGTTTCTCAACTCTGTGCCCCAGCTTTTTTAGGGACTTCTCCTCAAGACGTTGTTCCGTTACAATGACTAGGGCATTGTATACTGCCACATGGGACGATGACCGCCTTGCCAGTAACTTTCCAACGAGCCTGAGGTTGTCTGATTAGGGCGTATAGAAGTTGGAGGTTACACAAACTTACGGAGTAATGAAGCTAGGTAACAAGCGTACTATTTCTGCTGTCTTGAGAGTGTCTTCGATGAAACTAAGGGCAGAGCGTAGAAATTCCTCTTTACGTGCTAATGGGGCGAATTAGTCTCTTTGCTCAACAAATCTAGTCAAGCGGGGTTCTAGTCACCTAGATCTTTTCCGAAGAATGCGAGTGCATTGGTAAGAACGGTGAGTTGTACTACCATTGGGTAGACAGCAGAATGGGTGGAGCCTAATTTGTTCCAGTAAACGATGATTGGTAAGATACGATTATAGATGCCTTACCATTGACAGTTGGGTGCGCAGAATGCAGTCTAACAAAGTTTTCTGTGATGGACAATCCAAGATCTGGCAGAATATCCGGCGTATGGTTTGTTAGAAGAGTGCGGATCGCGCGCACGAACCCGATGCCTTCCACTCCTCTTTGGTCAAACCAAGTGAAGCCGTGCATAGTATATTTGGGTTGAAGCATCTATATCACTTTCAGGACCTCTTCCTCAGTTTGAGTGTGTCTTATGTACCTGTGTTGATGCAGCGTGAAGCGAAAGCGTTGTGTCTGGAGCCGTGTCTAATTCCTTGATATGTTCCGGTGAGGAAACGAAGACATATCGATTGTCAGGTGCAAATATTTCATAAGGTTGCCCTTTTGCCTAAGCGTCATATTAGCAGGAGTTTCTTTCTGCAATGACACGCTTGGCAGGTATAAGGTTTCATACATTGTCGTAGCCCTTTTGAATAATGCTAGGTCCCACCAGCAAAAAGAGCCAGGCGCGCAATCTCTCCTTCAAAGCCCGCAAAGGCCCGAAGAGAAGACTGGATATATAAGACTAGAGCAAACATCTTTAGCATAGAGTAAGCTACTCAGGGTACTTTCTTACCCATCCAAAGGCTTCCCAATTACTGAGGGTGGGTAATGTTGCGACAGGCGCGGACAGTGCTAGGTCTACTTTGGTGTTTATAATCAATGGAGACAACATCTTCCAAGAGAGCTTCGATGTAATGCCGGACCAAACTTGATTTTCTCAGGTTGCTTGAAGGTAGAGTCTGAAGACTGGGTCTACTATTCAGGAAAACTGGGAGAAGAGGACTTAAGACAGTTCACTGTATTTCAGCTCTTACCGAAGGCTTAAGTCTTATTCATCAGTCTTTCTCGTGCTTGGATGCAAGGCGCCGGTATCTAAGCCTACTGGCCAAATGCGCAATTGATTGGACCAGGGTGATAGCAAAGCCAGTTCCGGCGAGGCATTATTGAATAGAAGCGCCCCTATTAGAATGTAAGAATGAAAGGATGCAGTAGGAGCATTGAACTTGTGACATTTCTGCTGATCCTTTGGCCAACCCTTGCACTGCCCTTCAGGTGCTGTCAGCCGTAAGGGAAAGTTACGGTCATTGCTCCGCTGTCTGTGGCCGACCCTGGCACTAATGTGCACGCTAGACGCTTCACCTATCACATCTCCTGTCGTGCTTTGTAACTGTAGGAGGGTGTGTCAGTGAGCGTTTCATCCGAATAATAACTGCATAACCTAGGTCCGGACACTTTATCTACTACATATTAGATACCTCGGTATGGCGGTTTCGCTCTCCAACCATCATCATCTTCTGGGCCCGTACTTCTTCGATGACTATCTGCCTGTGAAGAATCTTCGGCCTTTCTCTGGCGCTGGCAGTGTGTTCACTGTTTCATCACTATGGCTGCTATACCACCAGGCACCGACCTCTCCAGGATCCCTCTGACGCATAACCCAAATGGCGATCCACCAAACTTCGTTAACCCTCCCACCCAAGCAGCCATTGCTCTTGCAGTAGGGTTACCCTTAGCAATTATCAGTGCCTGCTTCGTCTCGGTGCGCTTGATCACAAATTTCAAAATTGTCCACAAGCTTGGTCCAGACGACTGTACGTGGAAATACCAGCGACTGCCAAATTCTTCTTATGTTTCCAGACTAATAACCTGTACCACAGATCTTTGCATTTTTGCACAAATCATGTTCACCGTCTAACCTTGGATTAACCGTCAGCTGTGAGTACCAGCCAGCTACATTAGGTCGTGGACGCACCAGTTAATCGTCTGGCGCAGTTAGAAATAGTAGCCGGCATGAACACGATATACCCCTCTCCTTCATTAACGAATCTTACGTAAAGGTATGCTCACTCTCTGACTTCTTAGTACGCAGCTGTGCTGAATTTCAACTCATGATAGAGGCAATTTGCGCAAAATTTCATTATAGGCCCGACACTCTGGTCCTCCAAAGCTGCAATGCTGGCCCTTTACATCCGACTCTTTGCACCTAAAAGATGGCTACGTTATACCTGTTATACAGGGTTGGTTGTTACCTTTCTATTCTACTGGGCTAACAGTCCCCTCGCTGGGGTTTATTGCACCCCACGTCATGGTGGTCCTTGGGATTTCGAAGTTCTGAGCAGATGCTCGACTTTGGCAGTTATGGGCCCTATTCAACCGTTGGACTGGCAGCCGATATTCTCATCCTAATTCTCCCGCTTCCGATTATCTATCGATTGAACATGACAACAGCTAGAAAGACCGGCTTGTGTATAGTTTTCCTTGTGGGTATCTTGTACGTATTACCACGCTCTCCAAGGTTCGCCCAGGCTGACATAGAAAAGTGCTGTTATTGCTAGTTCTGTGTCTTTATACTTTCGAATCGTTCTGTACAGAGGGACAGACAAGTTTTGGAATAGTGCAAATCTGTGGGCTTGTATGTAAGTGGACCATGAGTTGCCTTCTTTTTCCATCCATAGCCTCTTTAGATCTCTTTTATTTGACCGTGCTATTGAAGGTGAAACAGATTAACCTTCTCTTTAGATTCGCAGAGTGCTATGTCACCATAATTATCAGTTGCGCGCCCGCCATGTCTTCTTTCTGGTTATATACCTTCACCAAATCGGCTTTTTATTCCAGTGTTCGGTCCAGCTCCCTCTTCTCCCGGGCATCGCGCTCGACAGTCACCAAAAGTTCGAGTCCATCGGCTCTCCAAAAGCAATCGCCATACCCTGGATCTTCTTCTAATTTAGCCAACAACAGCAATGGTTATCACGAGCTCTACGATGGGGCATTTAGCAAGCCTGATACAGACATTCGTTTCAGCGGAAAACAACCAAGCGGCGACAGGGGGATCATTACTAAGTCAACAACCATAGCCCAGGTATCGGAGATGAAAGGGTAGAGTTGATAGTGGTTATTCAGTAACTTAGTTGGCACCTTCAGAACGGGGATTGAGCCTTTGACGAACGGGGCAGTGATGGTGCTGTACGTGAGTGCTTTTACTGCTAGTTTTCCTGCGGCTTGTTTGGAGCAGGTAGTAACATTGTACCTCTTAAGGTCCACAAACGATGGGTGTGCGTAACCCTCGCACCCAAATTGACTTGTCACACGTGATGTTGGGTTTTAATCTCGTGTACGCGAGATGCAGGTGGGGGGCGGGGGGCCACGACCTGGCTACGGACAGTCCCCTGTTTTTTTTCTGACAGTCCCCTGTTTAAGCGCGCACCTATCAGCTTGCCTCCACTCACCACCACCAGAAAGCACCACCACCAAGCATCTCGCTGTCGTCAGTAGTATATCACTGACGCTTGCAAGTATCGTCGCTGCATCAGCGCTTACTGTTACACCTTCTTATATATTTAATCCTCCTACGCGGACCTATTACGCCTAGCATAACAAGGCCCGGTCGGTAGAAACAGCCCTTGAAGGAGCCCCCGGATTTAGTATTAGGGGGTTAACTCTGGGGGCTAATACCCCCTAAGCGGTGTTTATTAAGGTGCTGTAATCCACCCCGCTCCGTCGCAGCGACGGTGATATTCGCAAGTGGCAGCGATGGATTGTCGTCGACAGCGAGGCGATAGCAGCGAGATGCTTTCTGGTGGTGGTGAGTAGAGGCAAGCTGATAGGTGCGCGCTTAAACAGGGGACTGTCAGAAAAAAAACAGGGGACTGTCCGTAGCCAGGTCGGGGGGGCCATGTCAATGCTGACTGCAGGCATGCTTTACTCTGTCAGCGCCGTGCTTCTAGGCGGTCTGAGCCGATACTATTCACATGTAGAGGAAGCGACCTGGATCCGGACAGTCCCCTGTTTTTCTTAGTGGCAGTCCCCTGTTTTAATTTTTAGACGAGCTTACCGCGTAAATAATCACCATTACCACTATCATCTACCAGCACCTCGCTGCCAGCACCTCGCCGTCGCCAATTGTAGATTACTAATACTTGTAGATATCGCCGCTGCTTCAGCACTTTATTTAGACTTTATTATTATATATTTTATTTACTCTATTCTCTATATAATTATATTTAATTATTAATAGAATTAAATTAAAATAAGATTAATAAGAAATAAATAAGTAAGTACTATTTTTTTAAATTTTTAAATTTCTAAATTCTTTATTTCTTTTTTTTTATATTCTTACTATTTTTATTATTAATTATTTATTATTATTATTTTAAATTTTAAATATAATTTTAAATTTTTATTTTATAATAAATAATTTATTAAATTATTATTATTATTTATAAAGAATAATTTAAAAATAAAAAAATCTTTATAAATAAATATATTAG
>NAPT01000418.1:0-26406 GCA_002927785.1 Cladonia uncialis
GGGGGATGGGCGTGCGCAGAGGGTGTAGGGGTTTGATGCACGTCTATTTATCCTGGTATCGAGACTGCGGACAACGTTGCTTTATGGAATACTGATTGAGGGACCAATATTGATGGCTGAAGGGGGAGGAGCCGCCGTAGGACTCTTCGAGATCGTTGTGAGTCTGGCGAGGCTTTCAAGAATCAATGTAGCGTCTTGTATAGATCGTTGTGTGGAATAGAGAGATCTTGGCGCGCCAAGGTGATAGAAAGCTGCCGTCCGGGTCTAGGGAGAGCGCCGCTTTATTCTCGGGCGACACTACCTAATTCTATTGCGCCACCAATTGGCCAGGGTTGAGATGTACCTTTGCAATACGAGTATGTACATAACATGTCTAGTCGCATTGATACTCTAATACATGGTATACCGGGCATCAGCCTGCATGGCTGCCATAATTCTCTAGGGTATACTCTCTACTAACTACTTTAATTCGTCCTCTTCAAGCAGTCACGAAGGGAAAGAGACGGCTTCGAACCATTCTATGTGCCTCTCCGTAAGGGGTTAATGCTGGAGCTCTTCAACTGCGCGGTCCATATTATCTCTACTTTCCGCTTCTCATTGTGACAAGCCTTCGTGACGTGGTTATGCCGTATAGGCAGTGAAATCTCGGCGCATCCCATGTCAGTCGGACCAATCATCGCCCATGCCACCATCTGCAGCGTTGCACCCGTCACGACCATCGCTATCCCAGTATCCAGATTCCCTTGAATATTGCCCTCGCTCGAAGCAGAAGTCTCCGGTGATGCTCCTGCTCTTCTGATAACCGAGTTTAAAGTGTTTATCCATCATCGCCGTTGTCTCCGCACGGTCGTCGTCATCGAGGCCAACGACTGTTGTCTTTGGAAGGTTTGTGCTGAAATACTTTAGAATGGGATCCAGCCACGTTGTCCATTCGCGCATATCTTCCTTAAGAGTTGGGGCACCGAAGTAGCCTCGAGCCGCCAATGGCTGCTGTGCTACAATACAGAACTGCAGCAGCCCTTCCAGGAGTGGAAGCCAAAGCTGGGGATCAAACACCAGGGGGCTTCCGTAGGATACTCCCATGGGTCGTGCCACAATGCGAAGGTAGCGAACGCGTCGCAAATTGGCAACACCGAGCTTCAGGAGTTCATGATAGCGCCCCCCGTGAATATCCGCAACAAAGACGTTCTGTCCATACAAGACATCCAGAGCCTCGTTACTCACAGCCCTAGACACTTCAAGTATACCAGTCCTCCATTCGTACATGAAGTCTTCGCTGAAACGGTAGGCGTTCTCTTCGGAGTCGCTGTCAACGTACTCGTAAATCTCTAAATTATCGCTTCCATGCCACTTTTCCGACTTTTCACACAGCTTTTCCGACTTGGGTCGATAAATCATGAACCTATCACATGGGTCAAGTGCAAGCTTAATATGGCGGAGATCGACAAGGTGTGGGGAACCGAAGATAATCTTGTATATATGCTGGCGTAGCTCCAGCGGCAGGCGAAGCAGCCCAGGCTCGACCTTCCCAGTTATCGCTACCGAATCATCGCTTGAGCAGTTGTATAGGGTCGTCATTGTCTGAATGGTGAGCACTCTAGCGTCTGCCTACGACATGAGAATGACGAAGTTCATTTTCCCCCTCCATAACGTGACGTCGAAGTGATAGGCTCCAGCCTCACCCCCTACTGGGTCTAGAATAAGCGCCGCTTTACTCTCGTGCGACATTACCTATTGCGCCACGTATTGGCGGGGATCAAGTTGTACCTGTGCATAGTAACTTAGTGGTATACGAGTAGATATATAATAAATTTCAATTGCATTGATATTCTGATACTTGGTATACAAGCCGTTAGCCCTAAAGACTGCTATAACCCTCCGAGGCCTTCTCCCTACAAACTCCTCCAATACGTCCGCTTCTATAATGTGCCAGGCTCTTTTTAATGTGCCCACAGGGCGTCCTCGACCCTATCTGCATCCCCCCAAACTTGCTCGATATAAGGTGCACCTCGTAAACCACTTTCTACAGGCGGCACCAGAGGTGTTCGGTAGGATTCAAATATAACTTTCTTTCTCGAAGTTCTATTGGTCGTAGACTCGGTCTCCGCGTTTCTGCTGCGCAATCCTCATGATGGCCAGGAATGCTTCTTCTTAGAGCTCTCTCACAGATATCTGAAAGAGACTGAGAACACTAATACGTCATTCCTCGCCTCAGAAGACCACGGAGACCAGCATGCGAGGAATCGAGATATCCTATGGCATTGTCTACCCCTAAGAGGAAGATTTGAGAAAGGGCTTCGACGAGGGAGTCGATGACAACCACAGCCTTATTGAACGATGACAAGAACAACACCCCCCGTGAGCTACAGCCGCGTCTCAGGCATCTGTGCCCTCCTCAGGCCAGAAGAATTCCAGGAGGTCTCTAGGAGCAGCAGCATAGATTTTGACAACCCGGCTTTAAGGGGCCCCCACCGTGCGCAGGTACCTCGGCGATACACGGACGCATGAGCAGCTTCACCAGCTCCAATCAGGGAAAGCAGTTTTGAACCCCTTAGACGTATAATTTGATGGTGACCTGACCTATTAGCAAGAGATAACTTACCCAACGTCCGATCCCCTAGCATGAGTAGAGGCTTCCGGGGCATCCCAAACCTCGAAAAATTCGTTTAAGGAAGAGGATTACTGTTATGGGCCATGAACTCGTCTTGGACCTTTCTCGCACCGCCACCTAATGAGGCCATTCGTAGAGATCAACATTTCGAAGCCTAGTGTGAGACCCATGTGACGCAAGTATCGAGTGATTACAAGCACAGAGGGTGTCTTTGCCCTTCGTGGCAGCAATGTGCACACTCTCAATGTGATTGAGATCATCGGCCTCAGCTCCAGTGCGACGTTAGCGCATCTAAAAGTCGAGTACAGCAGACTCTCCTACGATGTGATCGTCTAGAACATTGTATTAGTCTGACATCCCGCAAACGAAACACTGACCCAATTTCTGGCCCAATCTCCTAATTGACTCAAGGCGACAGTAGCATTATTGCTTTATCAACCAGGATGTAGCGGCCTAGCAGAGGTAACAGGCTCATGAGATACGTAGCTTTTGCTTGCATGGTAAATGAAAAGTGCGAAATGCGGGCGTTGTTTGAACAAAGTTCTAGGAGGGCACGCAAAGACAGCGCGAATTGGCGTAGTGAATAAATGTTCTTACCTCTTAAGGCTCCCTCGAGTGTCCCTCATACCTCACGTCTGACCAATACTATAATAAGCCTTCGTCCACATCTCCCGCGTCTCTTCAGGCTTCAAAAGCGGTCCCTCCTCCCCCGTCCTTCTCTCGGTCCAACTATTAAAGAACCCATACCCCTCATACTCCCTCAAATCGGCGTAAAACCTCCCCCTAAAGCGATCCCTTAGCATCATACACCTCTCATCCATCGTCCTCGTCATTCTCAACCTCCCCAACTCTTCATCCACGGGCAACAAATTCGTCTCCTCATCCACGCCCGCCCACGTGGTATCGAACTCAGCAATCCACACTCCTCCCCCTTCACCCTGCGGCCACCCGACCTTAATTAACCGCTTCTCCCGCATCGTAGGCGCTGGCTGCTCATCCAACACAAACGCATTATGCACACGTCGTCCTCCGCCGTCGCCGCCCCCAACGGCCCGCAACTCAATCTCCGCCACGATCGAGTATCTTGCCTCACTATCCCACCACTTAGCCCCCAAGAGCAACAATTGGCGACAAAACTTGTCTTCGGCGGCTTGGTCATCATGGCGCCTTAGGGGGGGGTCTAGAGGGTTGAAACCGAGGAACTCGAAGTCCATCGCTTCGGCGCTGTCGAGAATTATCACGCCACCATGGGAGGGCCAGGCGGAGATGCGGGCATCGGTGTCTGTGAAGGTTGTGCGGACGGTGGGATCATAACGGTAGGTTGGAGCGCTGGCGGAGGGGGGCGTTCGTGGGGAGGTCATGAGGTTGGTAGGAGGTGTTTTGGGAGGTGGGGTGGAGGAAATGGGAAAGGTTGGTCATGGGAGATGGGGCGATTCAAGATACAAGGATCAACATTGATGGGAGGTATCACAGAGAATTTGATGATATCATGGCTTGGGAAGAGGGGAATGTTGTTGCTGCGCTGGTGAGGAAAAGATGGCTTAAAATCGTGGAAGCTTGAAACAAGTCTAAGCGGGTCTCTTTGATGACACTCGTAGAGCTCTATTGAATGAGATTGGAGGGAAGAGGAATGGAGAAGTCATGTTGCCTCAAATAAAAGTCGGCTCTAACAATTGATAGGGAAATGTGTCTAGGGAAATCGATTTTCCAGTTCGAGGATCATATCAAACATTTTCAGATACGGGGTAGCGCAGCTGACTAATCGGTTACCGGGCTGTCCATCGGACGGTCCGTATCTAAAACCGGTTACTAATCAAACGGCGATTTACGTTAAAATCACGGTTTTGCAAAACCACAGATGGCCCCCGAGGTAAGTAAGGTAAGATCAAAAATTAGATTGCTGTGCTCCTACAAGATCAATCAACTACTACTGAACCCTTCACCACCCCATAGTCTTTAAACGAGCGAGCCTATTGACCGACATAATGTGCCGTCTGTATGTGGATAATTGGACATCAAATTAACGACTTGTACGCCACCCAAACGCTTAAAGACCAAGTCCTGCGGTCCTCCGAGATAAAAATGCGTGTGATCCAGTAGATACTCAAGTGCTATCGTTGAGATTCAGTTGAAGCGTCGCATTATTTAGATTTAGAATCGCCACCTGCCCCCCGACCTGGTTATTATCAGTACAATCAATAATGATATCGTTGAGCGCCACCGCCAGATCGCCACACCCAGTACATTGCTGCGTGGTACCACCGCAGAGATCGACACTCGCCGTGCCATTGACGGCAATTTGCTCGCAGGGGGTGGTACCACCAGCACAGCAATTACTATCCGAGGGACCATTGCCCGTTGTTGCTAGGTATTGCTGAGCATCCACGGCGTCGGATGTTACCACACCGTCTGAAGATGCACACTGAGGAGGCGCTACGGGTTTGGCACTTGTTGTTGCTGCAGCGGTGGGACTGGCGGTCGTTGAGCTGTTGCTTGCGTTCTGTGCGGAAACCGTACCACGGTTATCGGCAATTGTAGAAAAGAAAAGCTGTGCGTGGACGCCATAAGGGGTACCCTTTGGGTGGAAGCTGCGCATATAGTAGAATGGTACGGCGTAAATAGTCACGTTACCGTCGTCCATCGCGGCTAGGAGGGTATCGAAATCGGGATACTGGCTGGCTATGCCAGGTTGCTCCCACGGCGGGTTAGAAGGGGAAAAATCGTCTGTATTTACTGTCCCATTTGGAAAGAGAAAATCCAGGAGGACCTGCGTGTCATTCACGGACGCGGACGTCGTGGTCGCAGCATTAGGATCGCCAGGGCCCTCAGAGGTGGTCTGTACTGGCGCATAAGAGGACCAGAACCAAGTGTCGTAGTCAATCATTTCCTGATCAGTATGACCCGGCTCGCAATAGCGGTGGCCGTCATACTCGTCTTCAAGGCCGTCGAAATAGATGACACCCATATTTTCAAGCTCGTGCGCAGCGGCTTGAATGGCCGAGTTGACGCGCGTGACCAGGCCATTCAATTGTGTCCGAAGAGCGACGGTAAGCATTGGTTTGTCCCACAACCAAAATCCCCAGGAGATGCCGTTGCAGTCAGTGTTGTCCTGGTTAAAGAAGGTCACGTAGCTGGTGACATAGACTTGGAAGCTTTGGATAGGTTGGGCGCCGCCAGCGGTTCTTCCAGCGTTAGCGACATGCCACAAACCAACGTTGATCTTTTCCTGAAAGGAGCCATCATCTAGACTATTGCTTAGGGCATTCAAGGTATCCTGACAGTCTCCTGGCTTCCAAGCTCGGTAGATACAAGCCTGAAGGATGCTATACAGAGTGTCAGCGATCACTTACAGGTCGGGATCTACAATGACTTACGTGGAAAGTCCGGCGTCGTTACCCCCAATCGTCACCACAGCGAGCTGAGGCTGGCCCATGGCATGACGAGGCAAATTTATATTGGTCGGTACCCATGGACCCTGTGTCAGCTGTTGACTCACGAGCTCATCAACTGTATCGCCGGTGTAAGCGGAGAAGGTGAAACGTGGAAGTGTGTCGTCGCCGTTGATGTAACCCCAATTGTCGGTGTCGGTGGACATTTGCATTGGATAGGCGCGCTTGCCACGAACGGCGTCTCCTGCAAGGATCTCGTCGAGCCCATTACATCCGGTTCCAGCCGTGTATGAGTCGCCCAACGCAATCCATTCTTCCACCTTTTGATTTGGCTTTGAATATGGGGTAAAGCTAGGGGAAGAGGTGAACGCAGATATGGAAGAAGCAGCCGATGCATAGTCGTATGTTGCTGAGGAACTTTGTGCATAGACCGCTGAAGCCAGGATGAGGAGAGAGAGGGCAAGCGTGGCCATGGCTGCGACTTGTCAAGTAATTGCCGTTCAATGAGAGCAGTACAAATAAAAGCAGTGAATGATACAGAAGCAAGACTGATTTTGGAGCCAGCACAGCGTTCATTAAGTACTCCAGCACCTCTCATGGCTCATTATAAAATAGACATAGCATCTTAAGTACGCGAAGGATTGCCAACCTCCACTCCAAACACAAAGAAGTCTCACCTTTGGCGCCACATTGTGGGAAGCACAGCCCGTGATATTCCCGAATGCTAGTAAGATCCATGAAAGCAGGACAGCACTCAAACATCGGACATCCACCATGACCTTTGAATCCGGCAAAGAATTGTGAGATGAGTAGAGCCTTTGATTACGCAAATTGTAGGAACCGTGCTGCGCGATGAGACATACCAGTCTCTTGTCTTCAAAAGATCCCATGATCAGCTGGAATATCGATATATTTTGCTTCATCAACTGGTTTCTTAGATGACGAAGCTGGCCCCTCGAGCCCCTCAGCCGCAAGCCATTCAGGAAGTGCATTCAAATCGCTCGGGTCATTTTTAAGCTTGCATCGGCGATATTCAATCATCAATTATCTGTAATTGGTAATACCCTCCTTTGAGAGTACATGGACGAGAAGCGTATCTGAAGGTAAGTTTTGAGAAATTTCGTTAAGATTTGATGCGTTCCACGGCGTTAGAGCTGTAATGCTGTAATGGTGTAATGGATGTGAATGGATGTTGAGGGGTCCGGACTGGGAGTGTGCGGCTTAGGGTACGGCTGTAGGTTTAAGTCGGAGTATCAGTGTGGGGTTTAGGATTGTGGATAACGGCTGTGGGAGTAATAGTTGTGTCAGCTTCATTGAGCTTTGGACCCTACCGCCCCCATTCTCCCGTCACGAGCATTCCGCGTCCCGAAACAGCTACTACCAAGCTTGGCTATGCCCTGGCTGGTGGACAGCACTCTCCACTTAGATTGTTCTTGTTGCGCGGGGGAAAGGTTAGGCAATGTTTCCAAAACATTAGACATATGACAGCCACGCCGCTGCAACTTAAACCAAGGAAGACATAGCCTACTACTGGGAAAGGATCCACATAGGGCAGTCTGGGAGTTTCATCCTACATAACCCTGTGATAGATCTGGGAGGCTTTTATACTCAGCCCGTCTTATGTTTCGTACCTGGCGGCTAAACTAATGTTCGCGTATACCCATTGGTTCCGTACCTTAGCTACCTAGTGCTGAATTGGGAAATTTACTCCTATACCCCCTGGCTAGTAACCTAGTCTCAAAGGTTCAGCCCTGCCCTAGGGTGGAATCCTACCCCTGCTTCTACTAAGCAAGCAAGCTTCAAAGCTACCATCTAGTCTATTACATCGACCAATCGGTGGCATACTAAGCTATTCCGAAATTGGGATTCCCCCCCAGGAGGTCTGAATGAGAGTGTATATAAATTATATAAATATCCACTTTCTTTAGTGGTAGCCTATATAAAATTATAAACATTCTTAAGAATATTTCTATTTAATAGATAATAATATGCTAACTATATATATATATAGTCTATTTAATAGATGGGGGGTATCTTTTTATATTATTAAAGAAGTCTATAAAATCTATTTTTCTATTAAATTATTAATTAATCTGTATTTATATAAAATACTTATTTTCTTATATCCAGCTTAAAATATATTTTTCTAAAATTTTTTATAACTTTTATAATTCAATAAATTTTGATATTCTATTTAAATATAATATTCTCTATATATATATAATTCTCCCTACTGAATTTATAAAAATTTTATCGTGGTGTTGTGGAGAAATCACGTCGTTATTAGATGATATGGGTGTATAAATAGAATTTAATATACTCAGCGCACTATCCGCGTATTATCTACGCACCGTGTAATACTAGTAATACTTAGTTTTATATTATATATATATAGATTTAAAGATACCTTTCTTATTCCTTAATATATAGATATAGCTATTAGAAGCGCTGGTAATGGTAATGATAATAATAGTAATAATAATAGATAGAATTATTACGCCCGGGGCCAAAATCCTAGATCTTGGTGACTTTTTCGCTCAGGCCCACTGCGCGGATTTCCTTATTTTAGTCTAGCTCCTCTTTATAATCCTACTATCGGGCCCCAATAGCCCCTAGAGCCTATGTGGTAAGGGGCCTCCTAGCGATTTGCTAGCAGAAATCCGCGCAGCAGGGCCTGAGTCTCTGAGGCTATAGTAACCAACATATTCACTGCCTACCTTAAGGTACGCTACCTACCTTACCCCAAGCGCTGCCCCGCCAGTGCGCACGGCGCCCATCTGGAAATACCTCTTAGCACCACCAAAATTGCTGGTAGAGACAAGGTAACTCTAGGTAGGAATCTAGGTACACTCAGAGGTATTGATCTGATTTATATGTTAGGGGAATTACTCTCTTGTAATGACTTCAATCGTCTATCATTGTATATATATTCAACTCAGCTATCTATGACTCAGTGTGTCGATACTAGAATGTAGGATTGCAACAGAAAGGGCTGGGGGTAAACCCTCTAAATTAGCCGCCAGGCAACAAAAACGAAATGCGGCTGAGATATGAAAGCACCCATAAATGGGCAGATCCTCGAGAGAGCTGAAATCAAGCAACATGCTTTCAACAACTCACCTAAGCATTATCATCTTCACTTTCTTCTCCTTGGCCGCTACTATACCCTCCGGCCCCTTACAGCAAGCCTCTGTGGTCGCTTCCCTCCAAAGCACAATAATGGCAACAACAGGCGAAGGAGTCCGCGTCCCCGGCAACAACAATGCGACTTTCTGTAACGTCTCTAGTGAGAAGCAGCTGTTCAATGTCGAGTTTCTGGAGGTCGCACCCACCCCGCTCCCAGTGTAAGCACTCTGTATTTATTACGTCATCCTCTCATACTAGGGCTCATTCCGCAACAACACAGTAATCGGATCTTCTTCGTTTACCTTCGCGGTATCGCTCCGGACGAGCCAGGCCTCGACACCGCAGAACTACGCTTCACCAGCGAGGCCGTGCTCGAGTCAGGAGAGCACGAAGTCCCAACAACGTATACGGCCCCGTTCAAAACAATGGCGTTCGCAGACAGCGCGCACCTTGCTGTCCGCAACGCTACTGGCGCATACGGTGGGCCGCTGACCCCGGGCCGCAACGACGTGCTTGCTGATTACTGGCTTCCCGGCATTTGGTTACGTACGGGCTGGTGGACGTTTCACATCGAGGCCGTGCTACCGGACGGTCGATGTCTATTCTGTTTCAAGACGAGTCAATGGCTTGAGCACAGAAATCTGTAGCTGCCACAATTCGATGAATTGAGCAGACGATGCAAATCTCACCGTCAAGAGATAGTGGCATTGTTGCAACCAGCAATAGCATACGAGTATACAGCAAATTTGAAGACGAGTCGCTTCTCCAGTATTCGAGTGGCTCCGCAGAATGATGGAAATCAATAACGAACGTCCTCTTGCGATAACTATCATCTCGCTCGCGGCTGAAACAACCGGAAGACGTTGATTCGCGAGATGGGCGCCTGCGACGAAGTGTTCGAGATGACTGGTGATCTACGTACGTCCTTCTCTTATCTGCAACAGACTCTCAAGAGAGGCAAAGCAGAAATAAACAGAAGGTAACAGGTGCACATTAGCACAGTATTGCATGTAGGCTGGAACAATTAGAGAGGAATGCGCAACTGCGCTTGAAATCTTCATTTTGCTATTCTAAGAAGTAGAGATCATGTAATTAGTATTCCCTTAACCCTGTTTTTCGTCTCACAAGCTGGTCCAAACTCCAATGTACTTATCTCTTCGTCTCTTTCTTTTATTACAGATTTGTCCTCTTCAGCTGAACGCTGCAGCGGTCTCATACCTCCCCAGCTATCCAATCCATAATTCTTCAGAAAGCTATAAGCGCGCGATGATTTCCTCTTTTTCTTCTCTCTGAGCCTCTTGGTCATTGCTCTGATCCATACATGCATTAGCATGAGCCAGTTGGTCGATGTCGTCAAGAGGACCGAGGTCCAGGCTACACATTGGGCAGATGGAATCGGCATGGTAAGCTGGCGGACTCTCATCCGAAACATCTAGCATCTCTTCTGCCTTGGTCAATTTATGAAAGTCTTTGGCATAACCCACACCACTGGCGATCTCATGATTCAAGTCTATAATGGCCGGATCCGTAACATCGAGCCCATCGAAATGCTTTTCCCATCCGTCAACAGTGATGATGTCGTCGACGACCGCAGAAGCCAGCTCCTCAAGGTTGCAAATGTCTTTCGCCATCTCAGTTAGGACTTGCTCCGTGATACTTCTGAAACTCCCATCCAGTTCTTTCCTGACACCTTTAGTAACGCTGTCACCCATCTCATTCGGCAGTCTATTGAGCTTGTATACAACATATATGACGGCAACGGGCCCAATGATAGCATGAAGGAACGCCGAAGCAGTCGCCGCGCCAGCCTTTGCAGCTAACAAATTAGCCGTCGCTGCAGTCGCGCTCACATAGACAATCTTGTGTGTGGCAGCCATGACAAGCATGTGAAACGTCTCAGAAGCCAGAATCTTCGGCAAGATGACCGTTATGTGTGACGCGAACACTTTAATCAGAACCGCTCCGATAACGGAGCCCACCACGGCCCCAGTGGATGTTCCGGCAGTAACAGCAGCAGTATGCTGCGTGGCGACGGTGACTCCATGTTGGACTGCAAGGTTGGTATGTGTGCTGGCATGCTGGGCGATAGCTTGCGTGATCAAGTGCGTCAATTTATCGCGCGCGGTTTTGATTCCTTTCTTCGCCAGCAGTGTTGCAATATGGACAGCAAGGCTTCTTCGCACAACCTCATCTTCGATAAGATGACCCAAGAAGTACTGCTTCAGATCGTCGGTACAGGACTCCACCACATTACCATATTCCCTTGCAATTATTCCAGCCACAGGCTCTGACAATCCGGAGTCGAGCGCATGGTCATGGTATTTTTTCTTGCGGATGAAGCACTGGAAGACATCTGCATAGGTCGCATTTCTGGATAAGCTCTCGGAATTCAGGATGTGCGTACGCGGGTGTCCATCTCCTAGACCGTCAGTCTCCACAATAGACATACAAACTCGCCGGCCCTGACTAGCAACATAGGTGTGTATCGCATGCTGGATCCTGTCGAGGAAGTCGGGTTTCTGCTCGCCAAGGCGGTCGAGAAGGCTGCAGATAGAAATTGGCTCTGTAATTGGACTACTGGTAGCCATGCTTCTATCGTCGGTTTGTGCTGCCATTAATTCCCAGAAATTTTCCATGTGAGCTCCACTGATTATTATGATTGAAAAAGTAATGGGGGTTCCATCATCAATTTGAATGTCCAGTCTTCTGCGAATATATCAGCTGCGGCTGTAAACCGCAGAATGGTTAAAGCCTCGAGACGGCATATACCGGACGCGCGTGATGACGATCTCCCTACTATAACGGTAGCCTTACCAAATAGTCAACTCATTCTATGCTAAGATACGAAACGGAAAAGCGGCTGATTTCATCGCCGATCTTCAATTAGCCTTACTTGACTTCTGGAAAACATTCTTAACATTCGTAGCCTCTGAGATGTGCCATAAAAGACTGAAGATGATTTCTACTCCACGGCCCAAAGTTAGCTCTAGAAATCAGAGATTGATCGAAAAGTAGCAGCCAGGAAGCGTCGAGCTCAGCCGCGCTGAAGATTTGGGAAACGTAGAAACTTCCAATGAGCGGGAAATCGGGCTGCAGCCTCACCCCAAAACAGGGCGCAGGTCAACCAGGCTAACGACACACGTGCTCCCCACCATTTCTCCTAACACCGCCACCACTCACCGTCAAAAATTGCAAAACGTGGTAAGAGAAAGGAGCATAAGTCATGCATAGAGAGCTTACACCTAATAAATCATTCCTAATAATACCTCTAGCAATCATAAATCTAGAGGTTTCTAATCCTTGACTATAGCATTTTCGTACTTAACAAGTGTGTGATAAAAGGAATATACTGCTCCAAAGGACCTTAAGAAATGTAAAACCCAGCTCTGACAACCCCTCTATATGCATGACTTATGCTGCATTCTCTTACTATGAGCTCAAATGTCATTGTTACGAGCATGCTTGGAAAATATTGAGATGTTATTTTAGGGTGGTGGTAAAGGCTC
The DNA here is from genome assembly GCA_002927785.1 of Cladonia uncialis. NCBI lineage: Eukaryota > Fungi > Ascomycota > Lecanoromycetes > Lecanorales > Cladoniaceae > Cladonia > Cladonia uncialis. Next base: position 12,633 of record NAPT01000418.1, read on the forward strand.
CAGAGAGCCCCCTTAATAGCCCCTTTGATAAGGCTTGTAAGGCCACTCTTAGGGGCTTAATTTGGAATGTGTCATGAGCTCACGCCTTCCTTCCGACCTATCGCGCCGTCTCCCCAGCCTTGCCACTGGTAAGTCCTAACAATCGACAAGTATCACTATACTAGCATGGTTGTAGCGCGATGGTGCCAATGCTGTCCCTCAGGATCAAAAGCCTCTCCAAATTCCACGCTAGTCGCCGGCCAGTCGTCGTGCCACAACGTCGAAAGAGACGGAGAGGGTGTGGAGGATTGGTAAGATATTGTTCCTGCCATAGGCGCCGGGTGGCCCTCATGCTTTGAGATGACAGGGTACTTGATAGTCGTAGCACCTGTAGAAAGACTCACAGCGGAATGTTCCCCAGTCTACAAAGTTCCCTCGCTTAGAAGCTAGCGGTCATTTGTTTACAGTCTCATGCCCAGCCGTAGAGACCTCCAAAATTTGATCCTCCATTCCCTCCACAACCTTGACCCCAACGTCTGCATCCTCCAGTCTCTTTCTTCCCTCGTTCTGGCCAACGAATTTCTCAGGCTCTTTGACTCCCACATATACAGTTTTGACCGCGCCTCCCAGCCCCAAGATCCTCTCCACACAAGTTTTGTTGCCACTCAGTCTCTTGTTGCACGGCTCCATAGTCGTGTACAAGATTGTGTTTTTCGGCAGCACTTCGCCGAGGCGCTCCTCTGCAATATGGCGTGCTTGAGCCACTTTCATGAAGCAGCATTGCTCTGCATGTGTATTCCCTGGTAGTTCCAGAGTGTAGCCAGTGGATAAGATTTCGTTATTGTCGGAATCAACGAGGACTGCTCCTACGCAAAAGTTCGTGGAGGCGGGGGGCGAGCGACGGGCCTGTTCAAGGGCATATTTCATGTAACTCTTGTGGTCGCCGGCTGCGATAGTTGGGTGAGCAGGCTCGGAGTCCATTACAGGCGCCACAATATGCACTGAACCCCTACCAAAAACGCTTGAGCTTGGCAAGCCGGGAGGTGTGACGTTGGCTTCCTAGAACCCTGCCGCTTTAGCAAGGGAGCAATTAACCCTAACCCTAAGATGAACACTTCAAAAGACCAATGACTGAATTGACCATACAAAGATCCTCAGTCCTACAACAAGGACCTGTCTGTAATCCATTTTTCTTTCCAAACAGGCCAGAAACAAGTATCCAACCCCACCTATCAGACAGAATTGTCACACCAGATTCTTCCACGCTGTTACATTACCTTCCTTAAAAACCTCCATTAGTTGCATTTAGCGACAATTGAAACTTATTTTAAAAGCCTGTTGCAAGTATCTTACGTTGTAATGAGATTTATAAAGATGAAATTCGCGTTCTGATGTGCTTATGATTGGAATTCGCAGAGATTTATAAATGCTCGAAAGATTTACGAGTGATACGTGTTTGTTTGGCAAACATGGACCGTTGAGAACGAGTGTAGGTAAAGACTATTGTAAAAGGATGGTGATATGTTGATACAAGATATAGTAAGTAGTAGCACAAACAAAGGCTCAAGTGTAAATAACACACATTTTCCTAGTGCCTGTCCTCCTCTCAATCATCTCTCTCTCCCTCCATCAAATATTCCTAACGAACATTGCAGTCTTGATCGAAGACTAATCACCGCGTACTAACAACATTTACAAGAAACGTCATATAGAACCAACAAGCCCTGCTCAATCCGTGTTCGGCGCTGGCGTCAGCACCCCACTACTCGAACAATGCAACGGCTTATTATGTATATCCTCGGCCGTAATAGTCCCATAATAAAGCGGACTGCTATCCGGCCAAACCCCACCATCCAATCCCGCCGCCCCCGGTCCCGTATTGTTATTGTTAGTAATCTTATTCTTACTGCGCGACTTCTCCGGAAACAGCAAACTGCCCTCGCAGCAAAAAAACGCCAAATTATACAAATCATTATCTGAAATCCCAATCGCTTGGAAGAAAGACGCCGTCTCGTTGCCTTGGTAGCCGCAGGCGCAGGGGAGGTAGCCGATGTTGTAGCTGGTGGTGGATTTGGTGTAGTCGGCGCCCCAGCTGTTGGTGCCTTGGTTACAGACAGGGATGGCCCATTCGCCGGGGAGGCGGCCGACGATGCTGTAGATTTCCGAGGTGTCGGCAGCGTTGAGCATGCCGCCGATATTGTCACTCATGGCTTGGCTTTCGGCGGCTGTGATGTTGACTTGTTGCGTGGCGTTCCATGCTCGGGCGGAGCCTTCAGTTGGACCCTGGGCTCATCTCAGTTGTAATTCCTGCAAAGAAGGTACGTGAGTTGGACTTACACTTGCGGTCAAGTTCAGCAGTGCATCAGTTTCGAACTTATCAAGACCATATGGCATGATCTGGCCTGGATAGGATGATATTAAGTCACCACCGTTCGGCGACCACGCCCCTTGATCCTCACTGCCTTGTGATAGCATGTAGAGGTAGAATACGCCCCCAACGCCGCAGAACTTGGTCAATTGAGGTCCAGCAAGGTGCGCATTACAAGCTGGGGTGGAGTTTCCATACGGTGGATCACCTAGTCTTGTGAAGGATACGTAGGCCTCATAGCTGCTCCAAACGTTGTTGATGGCGCGGGCAGTTAAGTCTGTTCTCAGGAACCATGAAAGGATGGAGAGATCGATTTGTCCACTTATGTAGGTTCCTCCATATAGATAAGTCCTGTTGATGTTAATATCTGCCATGGCACGAGAGTGCTCACATACAGTAAAACGTCGGTCATTGTGGGATCTGTCATAATGGCAGTAGTGAAGATATCTAATTGTTTTTGCATTTGAGCCGTGATGTTCCCAACAAAGCCCTGCCATAAGCCCCCTTGCTGTGCGGTATTCACAGAATTCGGCTATGAGGGTCAGTTCATTCTCGAAAAGACCAGGAGTGCACTTACATCATACTTTGACCAAAGCCCTTGAGCCCCCTGGAGAACATTACCTAACCACCTTTTTCAGTTTCATGCCAGGTAAGAGTTGAGAAAGCTCGTTAGAATACCTGGAATCGTGCCAAGGAGGACTTCACTCTCTCGTCTGCCGATATCAGGAGTCAAAGCAATCTCGTCTTCGTCTGTTGTGGCTGGTGGTACCATAATTGGATTTCGCGTCGCACGTGTGTCCACGTATGAGAAGTCTTGAGCCCAATTCTCTCCAGGGTTCAGCACACTCGGCTGCCCCGCCCCTCCTGCTTCCATTTGGTCAGCTTGCTTCCAGAATTGCTCCACATCCGAGCCTGCTGGGGGTACTGGATCGGTCTCTGGATCTAGATCTCCTGTTGGTGCCTTCGGGTTCTTCGCAATGCCTAGCAACCCTCCTTCGCCAGGGGTGATGCCACCAGCCTTCGCATCAGCAGCCACTACATTAGCTCCGACCTTTTCAAAATTGATCATTGGGATAAAGGCTGCCAGAACGCTAACCACCAACCCAGTGACTGCGAGTGCGACTTGTTCCGCTGTGAGTTCCGCGGCTTTCTGGACATCGTTCGTGAACTCGTCCACGAAACCCAGTCCCCAGTCTCCTACAGTGATGGATGCGAATCCTAAGTTGTCCTATCAAAAGTAAAATCTCAGCAAGAAACTTTCCGGGAAGAGATGTTGCAGCTTACATAGATATTCTTCAGCTGAGTGTGAAGATTGGCTATAGCCATTAATGCGAGATAGGTCCAGATTGGTAGACGTGGATCTACCATTGTCAGACCCAAAGTTGCAGGGATTTGAGCTACTTTTGCTTACTCTGATCAGCTTGACAGAAATCGATGGCACTCTGACTGATACAGTCGCCAGCAAGGGAACAATCAACCTCGATATTGAGAGCTTGCCAGGCGAGTTGTTTTGGAAGAGCATCAGAATTACTTTCCGTGGCAGTCGGTGCTGGAACGTTAGGCTGGCTTGGAGTCGTACGAGTCGGTCCATTTGACCACCAATTGGATAAAGAATAGTCGACATTGCGATATATCCAATTTTCGGTATCTGTTACGAAAAGCGGATCCGCTTCAGTACATGGCACTGCTCCTTGATATATAGGATTTGCAAAAGTATCGGAGGTACAGGCATACTGAGCGCTGGCAGTTATCGTGTAAGATGTAATGCCAGCTGGGGCACCAGAAATTGTAGTCGCGCTAAGCGATATAGCCGGTCCGGTCGCTGTGTCCATTAGAGTCAAGTCAAGGATATGATCACCGCAGGTACCTACGAATGCCTCTCCAATCAGGTATCGTGAAATTGAATGCAGTAGATTTTGGTGCCATTGTGAAGAACAAGGATGGATTCATTCCTCCTTCCATATACTGTGGGAAAGCCCATGCAACCTCCGCTGAGTCGTTGCCGGTCGAGAGGGTCCAGACTGCCCCGGTCTGATTCCAGAAGTCTTGAATGTTATATCCTTCATATGCTGGTACAATGAGATCTCCGGTCCTCAGTGGCATCACCGAAGTCCAGGTAGCCGTTGTAGTAGCATAGTATGAGCACCCAGTAATCGCTGGTATATTGAAGAACGAGTTTATAAACGGAATATCAGGTGTTGAAGATGTGCTTAACGGGGCATTTGTATCAGATGCGCAATCGGCAAAGATCGTCATGAGCGCATTATAAGATCCTGTTCCTGTGCCAGTAGCTGTGTATGTAATCTCGGGCCAATATTGTACTGTGTCTCATGTGATTAGAAAAGGCACCCACTAGTATATAATCTCATGGAGTTACACCCACGGGTATCAGGTATAGTGGAAGGCATGACCATGGACCATCCTGAGCTGTTCGAATACGGTTGGAGCAAAGTTGTATACGCTAAGAGACTTGAAGGAGGGTCATAGAAGTTCACATTCTCGAACACGATTCCATCCGTGTCGGTCCCAAAGTATACTATTTGGCCATATTCGTCGAGCGGAACGTAGGGAACCCATTGCACGCCTGTCGGCTCTAATGTACTTATGCTCCTTACGTCAGTGCCCCCTCTCGTGACACAGACTGCACCAGGGAGACCGGCAACTTCATTAGCCCCTGTCGGTTTGGTTCCGTACTGCCGCTTGATGAGGTTTCGATCTGGGACAGCTGTCGGTTTTGGTTGCCGGATCGTGGCAGCTGAGCTCCCAGGTTCTGGTGGAGCAGTGGACAACGGCAGGTTTGCATCGTGTACCCGATGTGCAACGACTGCCGCTGTTGGCTTTTCCACCAAAAATGTAAGAGCTGTAATGAAGGCAGTGAGTAACATTTAGATGGAGGATGTGTCTTTGGAAGCGACCAACTTCTGGCAAACAGACAAACCAGGCAGACCAAGAAGATTATAAAGAGCACGGGAGGCATGATTGAACGTGATTAAGGAACAACGTTGTGTTGCACCAACACGCCCTTGACCTTGAACTGAGAGTTGATAGCGATTCGAAAGGGCCTAAGTTTTGCATTCATCATTTGATTGTTGGTTTCTGAGTCTAACCTCAAAGGTTCCCGAAGTTTACTTGAGACATAGACAGAAGCTCTTCTGTGAATACTGCACTTGAAGATTCGTGAAATCCTTATTAATCGCTAGCGCATGTCAGTCCAGAGCACAAAGCAACATCGTTACAAGTCCAAGAGCGTGTTGACTTTGCTGCGCGATGTACGGATTGAGGGCACATCTGGATTAGAAACGCTTGTAGAAGGAGCGAGTGAGTTCAGCTTGCGCAGCGATGTCGTCAATCACCTCTACCGTCTTGTGCCAATTGACCCTTGCGGCGTAACCACCAACAAAGACGAGGGTAGTGTGGATAGACTGGTATTAGTCTACTCCATGCGAGATGTTGAAGGCTGCTCTTGCTACGCCGTCCGAGGCTGTTTTCTGTAACCTGTATCCTGTGTCCTACGGGTATCATATTTTGTTCTAGCGGCGATCAAACGGAACAGCCACGAAAGCCAACAAACAAATGGAGCGATGAAACATTAGTCTTAATTCTATCTTGCATTAGGTTAGTGATAACATACCGAGTAAGGTTCTGGTTCCCGCCGAAGATGTTGGTATTGCAATGCCTTGTCGGATAAAAACCCAATACAGTTGCCGACTTCTCATCCGGTAGAGCGTAAGAGATAGTGCTTAAGTAGTAGGTGAAGTTTATTATACCCGGCAGAAGCACCTACTTTGCTCTGCGTGGGGTCTGTCTCACTGCACGTTATGTCAGATTTGGCAGTAGTTCTAATGTGGGGACTTGCAACTTGAATCGGGCAGACAAAATGGCCGTGCCACTCCACCAATGTTGCCTTCTATAAGAATTTTAGGGTAAGCAGGGGTAATGCGGCACCCCTCCCCGTATAAGTCTGGAAGCTTTTGAAAATAGAGACGAGTGGAGATAGCTTCTGCTCCTTAGAGACCGAGAGTGAGCAGGGACTATTACGTAGCTCTGTTAGGAAGTGGAGGTCTTCACTTTAATTATAGATAGAATAGCCAGAGAGAAAGTGCGTTCGAAAGAAAAGGTCTTCACTTAATTATAAGTAGAACTTTTAGAGAGGGAGTGCGTTCGAAAGATATCGCGCTGCCCGGTAGGATAAAGGGTTGACCCCCCAACTGTATGGACCCCCGAGCTGTACAGCCCTACAGGGCTGGATCTAAAGCTGGTAAAGCGTGCCCTGAGGATGGCAGGATCTTAGGGGAGCTTTCAGGGCCCGCTTTACCAGCTTTAGGTCCAGCCCTGTAGGGCTGTACAGCTGGGGGGTTCATACAGTTGGGGGGCCTTTCTAGGCTCGCGCGACGATCACGTATGTTGTAGGAGAATAAAACAGCGCTCGCCTTAGGTCCGGTTGGGGTGAGATTGAGGCAAATCTCTGTCACCTTGGCAATAGAAGTCTGCCCCCAGCTCACTGCCGCTTTAGTTAAGGAGCTATCAGCGGAATAGGTGAGTAGTAGTGAAGCGGCACCCCACCCTGGTGATGCCCGACTGGATGATGAACGCTTCGCGTTCAGTTTTCCTTTCTTTTCCACTCACCAAGTCCGCCTCATTCGAGCATCCAGAACAGCATATTATGCTAAGTTCACCACCAGACGAACGAAAAAGCCTTGGAAACTTCCGCTACTTATGCATGCGACCTACATGGACGAGGCTGAGCAAGCACTTATACTACCAAATCTACCTCAAACCTCAGTGTCCTACAATAGTGGTTGGGAAATACAAATAAACCAACCAAAACTTTAATCCAGCTTATATCGCCCATCTGCCGCTTTTCCGTTCTTCTCATTTAAAATGGCGGAGCTAGCCTTGCTTGCATCAATTGTCCAGGTTGCTGATATAGGACTCCGTCTAAGCTTACGTCTTTACACATTCGGAGAGACCGTTGCCAGTGCTGATCGCTCCATACTTGCAATCTCTAAAGATGTGTCCTTTACTTCTTCCGTACTAAAAGAGCTAGGGCGTGTGTTCGAAGAAGACAAGGCGCGAATACACTCTGACAATGCGTCGAAGACAGCGGAAGTGGTCGTTCAGGAATGCTCGGATGTCTTTCAGGAGATGGATGATTTGTTATTGAAGAAGGTACCAAATCTGAAGCCGGGATTCATGGACAAGAAGGCAAGAGCGAGAGCCATGCTGGAGCGGCTACGATGGCCTGCTGTAAAGGGGAAGATAGAGCTACTCAATTGCAACTTGGATCGTATGAAAAATACCTTGACCCTTAGGCTGAATGTGATCATATATGCACAGCAAGTCTCAAAAAGGTAGGGCTCAGAATATCGGTCTGATGGACCAGAAACCTCTGATGACCGTATCGTAGGAACGAAGCCGCCTCCGTCATCACAGAGCAAAGACAACTGATCGAGACACTTGCGCAAGCCAAGGAAGAAAGGGAAAAGGCGCTTGAGCAAGCTAAACGAGCATTGGAGTATAAGCCAGTGGAGCCGAGCAATGACACACCGTTTCTTACTACAACGAACTTAATGGCAATGTCAGTTGGCATGAAAAAGAGCGAGCAGTCACAAGGCTCCAATGACACCCCTTTGGTCCCTTCCCAAGCTCGAACTTTGCATACGGAGCCTGACAGCCCTAGTCACCTCGACCAACTTCTTGACGAGTATACAAGATTGCAAAAGAACCTAATTGACGAGATACATTCGGAGCAGTATATGATACAGCAAGATTCGCGGAAGCGCCCCAAAATTTGGGTTGATAATGCCCATAATGACGAAGTCCGTCGCCTGATGGTCATACATCCTTACTACTACGATGCAAACGGCGAATTCAAAGAGTCGGGGAAGCGCCCCAACCCACCAACCCTGGTTGGTGGGTTGGCTCAGAAAGATGCCGAAAACCTACCGCAAGTAGATATTTCAGACAACTTCGAAACCAAGCCCACCGATAGAACATCAAACTCATCCAGCCAACGGAGTGAGATAACAGCTATAATGCCCACGCCACCGGCCTCAGAGCCCGAACTTAAGAAAAATGATGACAAATTTCTACCACTACAGCCGAAATCGATTTTCCGCAAGCCGAGAGACAGATCTCCAGAGTATTCAACGACTAGAAGGGAAGGCGTCGCCCCAAACCCCAGCCAAACTACCAAGGAATCTCTTCAGCCAGTAGATGACCAAGCAGCAGTTGTTAGGGTCGAGACGTAAATTCAGTCCATTTGTAAATGAACTAGGCAAAATGGTATATAGACTGACTTCATATATAGACCAGTCCATTTATAAATCGACTAGTCCATATATAAATGCCGGGATTTTGGGTGATGTAATTGGATAAGACGTGCGATTAGTTATCTATAAAATAGTCAACTACCTCACTATCGCTAGGCGATCGCGACGTTTATTAGTGGCTGACAGCGACGTCTAACAGCGACGTCTATTAGTGGCTAACAGCGGCGTCTTTAAAAATATAAAACACCTCACCGTCGCTCACTAATAGGTAGAGACCACATTAATTTGCAAGAAATTTTTATATAGTCGAGCTGCTATTTCAGTCCATTTATAAATGGACTGCATATTTGCGAATGGACTGCATATTTACAAATAGTCCAGTCCATTTATAAATGGACTGGACATAATTTATAAATTATCAAAATTTACGTCTCGACCCTAACAGAAGTCTCCATAACAAGACTAAAAAGGCGCTTAAGCCCCGTTACGAAAGACCCGCTGCTATCCAAGTAGGTGTTCATCTTATGGACTGCTGCAAACTTACCTGACATTGCGACAGGACCGATCTTCCCTCAGTATTTGACGTTTCTCCAAGGAAGATGAAGCGGGCCGAAAGCCATGTTGGTGCTGAAAAAATGGACATGGGGCAAGCTAACCCTTTTCCCTCTTCGAACCCAAAAAAGCTTCCTACAGCCTGTGATATTTGTCATCAAGCTAAAATGGTGAGTATACTTTCTCCGGTAACAATGAAAATCCTCTCATCTTCCCTCTTTAACCTTCTATTGTCTTTATACCCACCGCCGCTGAGCACTACTATGGAGAGTGACTGACATTATGAAACATATATAGCGATGTGGAGGAGGAAACCCATGTACCTCTTGCTTCGATAATGGGTGGGTCTGTTTCTACAGCGTATCTAACCGTATAGGTCGACCGAAAGGCACTAAAAACAAACGAAATATGGAACGTCTCAGTAGACAGACCGAAAATAGACAGGAGCAAACCGATAACATACCCTTCTTCAAGTCCGGCCAAACTCTCTCTGGCCTTAAAAGCCGATCAACTTCCTCACAATCGAATAATGCTCGAGACATGGGCAAGAAGAAAGATAACTACGCTGTGAGCGAGTACAGGGATAGCAGCGATATGAATGAAGGCAAGTACATTTGTGCCTCGCCAAAGACTCACGACTGGTGTACTGTGGCGGATCTTGGGGCGCCTGATATGGACCTTGATACTGTGGTGGATCTTGGGCCGCCTGATATGGACATTGATCCCGATATGGCGTTATATGTAGATGAACGTATAAGTGAGAGAATACCCAGGATTGGCGAGAGAGTGGAGGAAGATGGAAGAGAGGGAGGGGAAGGGAAAGACGAAAGGGAGGAACCGCAGGAGGCGGAGGGGGAAGAGGCAGCGGAGCTGGTAGACAATGAGGAGGCCAATGTCTTCAATTCGGATCAATCATGGAACTGGTGGAGTAAGGAAATTCCAGATGAGACGGTCAAGGTCAAGGAGAGGAAGGAACACGCAAACGCCGGGTACAAGGAATCGGTTGCGGATCGTTTGCTAGCTGCGTGGACGACTGTGAAGCCCGTGACATAGGGTGGCGACGGAGGGTTAGGTGATGCTGGGAATAAGTGGACAGCTACTGCGCTGATATCTGCGACTATCGGTTGCAGAGTCAGGATTTCATGCTGGGTTGTTGTTAGATCAGGGTGGGCGTAAAGGGGGGATATGTGGCGTTTGTGGTGATGATCTGATAGGCTTTAGCTATAATATAAAACCTTTAGACTCTTATACTTTAATGCTGTAGGTTGTGTAAAGTCAGTTCTAGAAGAGCAAAGGTTCAGCCGAAACAGTAGTTATATACGGAGATTGTAAATATAAGTCTTGTTTTTATATGAACCCTAACCCTAGCTTTAGGTACGGCCCCGGGAGCACACCTGTATCTTTAGGGCACCGTAGGGCCTGGACTCCAGCTTTTTAGCGGGTTCTTTGAGAAAAGGACCTCCGATTAAGGGATTTTTAAGGTACAAGAACTCCTTATTTCTTACTCAAAAGTGGATGTTATGCAGGCACCTTTCTAAAGGTAAGGGTAGGCGGCTGAGCTTTTAGTACATTAAGTTCATTAACACAATTTAAAACTTATATTTCCAATCTCTGTACTACTTTCTTAAGACCTTTAGGACCCCCTAACTGTCTCCTTAGGGCAGCTCACACGACCGTCACCTGCGTCGCGCGAGAATAAAGCGGCGCTCACCCTAGACCCAGTCGGGGGGCTGAGGTCCGGGCTTGGCACTGGCCCCACAACCACTCTGATTGATGGAAGATAAGACCTCAGCGCGCGACGATACTGCCTCCGCAGTGATAACCCATACATTAACCCAAATGGTTCTATTCCGCATGGCGCAGTTCATAACCTACCAAGTGAATTAGGGTCCAGCCGAGGAGATGGACTTTGACACGCCCATCAAAAACTGGTAAGACTGTGAGGTGAGCCAATTGAATGACACCACCATCTCCCATGCCCAAACAAGCCCCACCCTTATCTCTACCTTGTTTGCCTTACTGCGCTGTGCACGACATATTTTAGCTCAACTCAGCCTCTAGCCAGCAATGCCTATATTACGTTGAATTGTTATTCCTGGCGGGTGCGCGCCTTTCAGCATTGCACATGGTTGAGTCTTTCCCTTTGCTTTGATAGCATTGCTTCAATTCACCCACATCTCCTCAATGGATCTTGGAAGACTATACCTTTTCGTTGCTTTCCTTGCGTGTCTATGGATAGCCACATTGGATGCTTGCCCACTAAAGGTCCCCACTCGGCTGCCCAAGAGGCACAATCGAGACCGCACTGGCAATATCCTCGGGGTTCAAACACGACTTTGGGGAATACAACAACAATATGGGCTGTCGCATGCGTCTATCCTGTCAGTGGTATATATACTCGGATGCAACGTCTATTACTCTACGCAGTGACAGCCCTCGTCTTCCTGCTTCGCTCTCATGATTGGCTCATTACTGTCGGCATGACGTTCGTACTCACATATGCGAGCGCAGCATGCATTCATGCGTTCTTGTTGAGCACTCTGCATGGCATCGGGCCAGACTTGGATGCTCTGGTACTCCAAGGGATCATAATGTCGACGACCATGGCCGTGTTCTCCTATTCGATGGTCTCACGGCGGATATCTGAATATGCAATCGCGCCCCTTTTTTATATCTGGATTTCTGCTATGCTGGTCACTTCGGTAGCGAGCGGTCTTTCCACAAATGGAATTCTGGGCGACCTTAATACCTTCATCATACCCGCTGGCTGCAGCGATAATGGAAAATGCAATCCTGGTGCTTGCAGCAACGCTACAAGCCATGGTTTGTTTCGAAGCGAGATGGATCAGCTCGTACCAATAGCTTTAGACGAGTGGACATGCTACAATACTAATGTTTTGGGGGACCAGGGAGGCTACTATCCCTTTTCTGGGTATGGCTCAAACATGGTCGATCTATGGGTAAAAGCTCCTTTATATTATACGTACGCGTGGTATCATTGGCTGGTTACCGCCTTCGTGGTGACAAGACTGTCGTTCAGTCCATTGCTGTTCAACCCGTCAAAATCTCGCAACGTCCTCTTTCTTCATTCTCTTATCCGCCGATCCAAAACTTTTGGAACCCCCTTCTATCGTGACATTGTATTACTGAGCCCTTTGCTAGGGAGCCCTTTGCTAAGGTTATTCTTATATCGAATCGTCCTTAGAGGAGCAGACACCTAAATTGGAAAAAGAATCGATTCCTTTCTGCTCTGGAACGTATCCATACCGTCTGAGGTAGAATTTGAGCACATCGATGTTGTGAAGCTATTGGCGTCCTGTTGGTTCGTGTTTTCATGGTCAGCCCGCATCATCTTGCTCATGCTGCCGGTCGTGACTGTGGTGCTATCGGAATTGACCTTGGCCGGCCTACCTGAATCGGAAGCACCTCGGCTCGTTGGTCAGTGGGCACCCTTCGTTTATGTGGGACTAGCGCTTCTCGCATCACTGATTTTGAAGTTCCTCAATTCTCGGCGCATTGGTGTCCAAGAACAACGACGTCTTACTTACTTAAGCTACACTGATTCGACTGAGCCGTTGAAGTTCCCATTACATTGCCTTACGGAGAAATACGAGCGCAATCTACTTTTAAGTCCTTGTCTGGCATGGAAGGAGTTTAAAGTATGGTGGAATGACCCTGTGAATGTTGCCAAGCAAGATTATGAGGATGTGAGAAGGCAGCTGCGGTTCGAGCTCATGGTTGCAAGACGCCGCGTCGCGAAAAGAAGACAAAAAGAGTTATCTTGCGTGGGCGATGATGAAGTCGCCGTGCCTGTTTCTAAGGAACCTGTTGAAAGGCTGGAATTTGGCGAAATCTGGGAACGACTATCAGCCTCTGCAAGTGGGAGCCAAAACCACAGGGATTGGTTGACGCAGTTCCCCTGCACTTTTGCAATATGCCGTCGGGACTACGATGGCAACAGCCCCGCCGACACAGGTTGGATAACGGCTACGTACGAGGAGGAGGAATACGAGACAACGTTGACAGCCGAGATGGAGCGTCGAATGGAAAAAACTCAGAAGGATCTTAGAGATAGAGAGCAACTTGCCGATAGTCTTGAAACATTCCTAGGAGACATTCTTGGATTCGGTGGATTCGAGCTTCAATAAAGCTTGATCAGATTGAATTAGTGTGTATTGACATTAGATACATACTTCGCATTTTCTACAGCGCGTATCATGTTTATATACACTGCTTTCTGTTAGGAAAACAATAGAAATATACTGATCGAGGCCTGGACCTAGTTAATCTATAAATTATATACTGTTTATTTCTAAACGAATTAAAATCTAAACTAGCTACTTATCTAGATAAGAATCTATATATTTATATAGACTAATCTTTATATATATATCTTAGTTAATTCTATCAAGAGTTTAATATAAAGATAAATATAATTAATTCTATTAAAAAGATTAATTTTATTTATTAATTAGAATAAGAAGAATCTATTTTATAAAGAATAAATATCTCTTTATTAAAAATTAATTTAATATAATAATATAAAAATATAATATAATTAAAATAATAAATTTAAAAAAGAAAAATTATAAAATATATAAAG
>NAPT01000419.1:0-26385 GCA_002927785.1 Cladonia uncialis
CCCCACCACCTCCTCCTCCCACCTTACCCCCTACTCTTCCTCTATCACTCCTCCCCACTTCCACCTGAACGCGATTCACCTCCATCGGCCTTGGATAACTACCCGACTCGACTTCGCGATGATAACTCGGGCCGCGGATCATAGGTGGTGGCGGGTTATTTTTCTGGAGCTTGTGTCTTGAGGAAGCGGATGTGGTGGAATCGCCGCGGACTCTGCGGTGCGGGGGTTCGGTGTGGTTTTGGTCGAGGCGGGAGGCGGAACGGGAAGAGGGATTGTCGTGGTTGGAGGAGCGGTTTTTGGGCATTTTGATGTTGCCGCCAGAGGTGGTGGATGTGGAGTCTAATCTGTGTTTCTGGGTTTGTTTCTGGGTCTGATTATCTTTTGAGGGGGAGGTCATAGAGGAGCGGTGCGGGAGGTGTGTTTGCGACTGCGAGAGGGAGATGGGAACGGAAGGTTGAATTTGGGAGTCCCGGTAGCGGTGGAGAGTGCGTTCCATGCTTGAGTTGCGGAGGATTGGAGCGGAGATAGATTCTTTCTTTACATGACCTTGTTGTTGGCCTTGCTGGTTTGGTTGGTAGGGGTTTGGATAGGTTGTGTTGTTGTGGTTATCGCCTGGAGGGGGTACCTTTTCTTTCTTGCGGCCACGGGCACTGGCTTTCATTAACTGGCCGATGTGTGTCTTCGTTTCGCGGTACTGGTCTAGTCCCGGCAGAGCTGGGAGAGGTCGATTGAGGTTCGGTCCACCGTCTTTGCGCAATTTGTTTGGCTCGTCGCCATCTGCGCGGCCACTGCGGAAGGATGCCCAGCTACCTCTTCGTCTGAGACCAGATCCTTTCCACCAGCCGTTGCCGCTGCGGCGGCTCATGCTGCTGCTCCGACTCTCTGATCTGGACATGCCGGACGCGGAAGTCCTTCCTGACCGCATGCTGTCTTGGCTGGCTCGAGGTCGAAGGTAGTTGCTTATGCTGCCTGCTATGCTACTGGCTCTGCTTAATGGACGTTCGTCTTCTGTGTCACTGTCATATCTGGACCGTTTCGATCTCTTCGACGCTCGACTGCCTGTTCTTCCTGCTCGGCCACTCTGTTGGTATTTTTCTTCCGCTCGCCGTAGAGCCTCTTTGTGTGCTTGCCACGCCTTGGCCTGGGGACTTATCTCTTCCTCTTCCGATAATGCAACATCTGAGGGACGTCTTTCGTAGAGAAAGGTCTTGTCCTCACCAGGGGTGATGATAGCGGACGTCGGAGCAGTAGATAATGGACGACCACGATTGTCGTATTCGGTGTTAGAGCGTGTACTTGACTTGCTAGATTCTCCTGACTGTTCACCACGATCGATATGGGCTGCTGTAGAGCTACTGGGTCCTGGATCTGCGTTGTCACGGTTTGCACGAAGGGCGGGATGATCAGAGTCCTTTGGCCTGCTCCGGGTGTTCTGTACGATTGTTGCATGAACCGGCGGCAGGAACTCGATGGTAGTGGCACTCCTTTCTTCTGAGGGATCCCTGGGACTTGCGCAATCGACTTCCTTCTGTTTGCCAAGGGCCTTGGCCGACAATTTCGTGTGCGTTGGTTCGATCGGTTCCATAGTGGGATTGTATGTGTCCGACGGCCTACGTTTCCCTCCGAGTAGGTCGAAATTTGCTGGGACATGTTTGGGAACATATGTCTGTTGCTCTTTCTTAGGTCCAGACAACGGAACATCTGAAGGCCGGCGTGCTGAGTATCTTCGAGGCTGCTCTTTTCGGGGCTGATCTTTTTGCGGTTCATTCTTGTGCAGTGTAGCCGAGATACCCATTCGGATTTGTGCTTGCTGTGCTATCACTTTCCGTCGCTCAGGCTCCGCTTCCTTTGCCATTGCCCTTCGTACTTCGGCTTCTACTTTTCGAGCAGCATCCTTCTGGGTTTTCTCGTTAATCCGAGACTCAGAGCGAGGTATTACTACGTCTGGTTTGGCGACCTCTCTCGTCTTCACCTCGGTGGGACGAGCCTGGACTGCATGTTTTGCTTTCCGCTGCTCCTCGAACTTCCTCCTCAGTATCTCACCGTGTTCGGGCTCTTCGTCTGGGTCTGGAGGGTTCGTCTCGTTGACAATAATGGCGCAAGCCTCTCTCAGGTCAGCTATGAGCGAGTGCCTGTAGGCTGGGCGCTCCATTTCGGATTCTGTAGGACTGTAGGGAGGAGAGGTATCAATATCGTAGTCAGTAGCAGGCTCCACAGCCGGCGAGGTCGTTTTCTATGAGCACGTCAGCTTATGGTCCATGCTTTCTTGAATATTCTAACAATAGAGCCCATGCTCTCACGCGCTTTCTAACAATAGCCGCCTCAAACACTGGGAAGCATTCAGAAAGCGGGGAGAAGAGGTTCCTACCAGTCGCAGCGAAGACAAGGAGAATTTCTTCTTAGTGAGCCCCATGGTGAGGATGCTAAGGCTGAGCAGCGTCTCAGAAGATGGAGTAATCAACGGTCGCTGGGGGCGGAGTTGACAGATTTTCCGCGTCGCGAATATAGGCCGTGGGAGATGTCAGTGGAAGATAGAGGTCGAGCGAAACAGTGGATTGAAGTTAAGAATATTATGGTGCAAGCTCGCTTGCTGTGCGGAATCAAATTGCGCCGGGCAGTGGCATGAAGTCAATTTGGCCCCAATGAGAGAGATGTACACAAGGTGGTTACTGGAGTGTACTCTAGATAGGAAGATGGCATTTGGGCGATGGGCAATGGGCAAAAGTTGGTCAGACCTCCTGCTGGCGTTGGTAGTACTTCTAGGATAGACCTAGATAGACCTAGATGGTAGTATAGTAGCCAAGCAAAACAACCAACACAAACGCTTGCTGGTCTCAATGGCCCCCGGGGCCCCCGGGGCCCCGAATCGACGATGGCGTTGGGACCAAACATGTTCCATAGCCAATCAGCCGTGACCAGCTGGGGTCAGAGTGCCTTCTAATGGAAAATTTAAGGTCGAGCCCGCTGTTTGGCGCGCTTTAAGTTCCCTTTAGTGGCAACGTTTAAGGTACTTTAGTCGCCATCGACCCCTGTAAGGTACCCCTGGATTAATTAGCCCTTCGAAATCGGTACTCGGTAGAAATGGGCTTTGCCGGCTGCCGGGTTGGTCTTCCATCTGCCTCCACTCAAAATGGTCGAGACTCCATGATCTGCAATGTGCGTGATCCCTTCACACTTCCCATTCGGTGGGGCAAGGCAGATTGTGATGATCGTATGGAAAGAGCCTCAGCTACTTTGGGCCTATTGCAGCACACGTTACGTGGACAATAGATACGTGTATGACTGAATGAACAAGTCAATTCGCGGAAAGTCCAACATGAGCTGTATCGCGCTCAAAGCTTGTGAAAAGGTTGGGAAGATATGACGGAATTGAGTATCACACCTTTCACAAATGACGGTATTTATCATCATCCTACCCTGATGAAAGTATCTGGGAGCTGAAAAGGGGTGATGGGGATGGGCTATACTGCACATGCGGTACTGGTTCACAGATCGGACGAACAATGCAAGGACGAAATATCTTACCTATACCACGATATTGGGTATCCTATCATTCACTCCCCATCCATGTTGCTTGCATGATGTTGAAATTGAGTGTTTCCTCGTACTTGGCACCACTCTACACCGGACTGTATCTTCACTAAGTGGACTGGGAATGTAATAACATTAAGTTTGAAAAAGTTGGCCAATGCCACAATGCAACAACCTGATAATGTAGGTAGTATGATAGTCCTTGCTGAATTGCTGATATCTTAGCTTCCCACACGAGGAAGAAATACATAGCCATGCCTCCAATCTCAGCAGGCTGAAATAAACGCCTTGTACATGGTAGGTATCGCTGCGCTCGCTGCATGCACCCCTGATGCGCGCCATGAAATGCAATATGGTACACAATGCCCCACTCGCCCAATCTCCTGCCATCATCCCCCATGCCCTACCACTACCTCCTCGGTCTCTTGCTCTCCGAGAAGCTCCTTTCCCCAGGCACTTCCTCCCCACCACGACCCCTCTTCCTTCCACTGCCTGCCCCTTCCCTCCTGTCCCGCTCATCCCTTCGCTCAGCGCCATCGCGCTCTCGATACTGTGCCTCTTCTCTGGCAGACCTTCTTGTGTCCCTTGGCGGTGCCCGGTCACGAGAGTCTCGATCCGCTCCACCGCCCACTCGAGCGTTCGGCTCGGGCGGTGCAGCCCCACCTCGCATGTCTCGCTCTAGGGGGCCTTCATAGCCTCTCGGACGGTCTCGTGGACCATCTCTCTGCGTTAGATCTTCCTCTCGAGATCGCATGGGCGCTCCAGCGGACCGATCTATACCTGGCGATCGGCTTCGGTGTCTCCCAGATCGACGTTCTGCCTCTCTAGGCACATCTCTAGGAACGCCTCGCCTTCCTCTTCCGTAAGGTATCTCGTCTTCATTAGGCTGCGATGCCATTGGCCCGCTTGGTCTCCCAGCAAAGAGGTCTTGAGGAGACAGCTGGTCTGGACGCAATATTCCTGGAGTCGGAGGGCCAGATGTTGATGGAGATGGGATGTTGACATTGTTGGCACGACCACCCCTACCCCGGATGCTCGCTCCTTGTCCACTTCGCTCAGGCGCGTTTGGTGTGGCACCTTGCTGAAGCACAGTCTGTAGACCAGCGAAACGTTTGTCTCTGCTGTTCCTGTCATTCGACAATGACGGCCCTGTAGGAGGGCCGCGGGTGGGAGCTGACGGGCCTACAGGACTCGGGAGCTGGTTATTCGGCCCTCTCGGCGGACCTGTACCCACGGAAACTGGTGGTGGCCGTGGTCCTCGGCCTTGATCACTATGAATCTGAGAGCCATTCTCCGCGACAACTGGTCCCGTTCCTTGTATTGCTTTCAAGCGATCCGGATGTATACCAGCAGTCTCTGCTACGGGTGTGGAAGGTCCCGAAGAGGTCGCAGCCCCTTGCGGAAAGGTAGACAGCTTGCGAGGCCCACTCGGAGTTGGCCTGTCCTGTGCAGGAGCTCCCGGTGCTTGGTTTTGAGATGATACAGGTGGTTGTTGTGTATTTAGCTGAGGCTGCGGAGCACTTACATTCCGACTACCTCGAGGCGGCTGGTTCCCATTCGACAGCCTTGGTCCTGAAGGTATATCGCTATCGGGATTCAGTCGGCCATACTGTGATTCTGCTTGGCGACTGCTAAAATTCGATTCATGGCTCAGTCGTCCATGATTTGGATCTTGTGGTGGTACCGCAGCAGATGGTTTCATCGTTTCTCTGAAACGCTCGTTTGGGTTTAGAGGGCCCGTATTCGATTGCCGACCTGTTCGTGGACCAGTCGGAGCATGAGGCTCATCATTTCGACCTGCGTTCTGGCGTGCAGGATCATCCATTGGCCGACGTCCGTCATTCAGTGGCCGGTCCTCACGTCGACTGTCATACCGAACAGGTCTACGATCCTCGGCCCGAATGGGGGATGGCCCTCGAGAGCTCCGTTCGGAATGTGCATGAGGATCGTGCCTGGAAATTTCGGATCGGCGGTCAGGAGGGTTGTTCGACGGGTGCGCTCGATCGGGTCCCTGTCCATGTATCAAAGCAGCCCTGTCGGGGTGCTGAGGAATATTAGACCGTGGTGGAGGCATGGCGGTGTCCCTCGTATGCTGTCCTGGCAGCTCTGTATCCCTCCGACCTTGATGATGCTCGGGATAGGTTCTATCCAAAGGAGGTCTCTCTTGCCTATCATCACGGTGA
Organism: Cladonia uncialis; assembly: GCA_002927785.1. Classification (NCBI taxonomy): domain Eukaryota; kingdom Fungi; phylum Ascomycota; class Lecanoromycetes; order Lecanorales; family Cladoniaceae; genus Cladonia; species Cladonia uncialis. Next base: position 5,715 of record NAPT01000419.1, read on the forward strand.
AGTGATCTCGTGTCCCTTGAACTGGGCGCGCCATAGCGATCTTCGATGCCACTACGTCCTAGTAAAGCTTGCTCAGTGGCCCAACGATCTCTGTCCAGTTGTTGTGGCCTCTCGCTTGGTCGCTCATGGCCATGTGGGTGGGGGCCAGAGACAGAGCGCTCTTGTACCCTATCCCGAAGATCTCGTGGTCCCCCACGTTCAGGAAAGCGAGAGTCCCTGGCATAGTCGTGCGTTCCACGGTCGTTAGCCCGTGGGGTAATGCGGTGATCAGCTACTCTCGGCGGTGGTACTTCGGGTTTGTTGGGCAGATTGTGCTGAACCCTTCCATTAACAGAAGCTGAAGACAAGTTCCGTGTGACTTCTGGTCGTCCAGCAGCTGATGCTTGGCTTGGAGTAGTGGGCTTCACTTCTAATTTGGAAGCACTTGGAGAAGACTCAATACGTGAGGGATGACTCTGTTCTGGAGCGGGTGACTGCTTTCGCGAACCACTCGCCGCTGCCTGCGCCGATTCATTTGCTTCTTTCGAAACATCTCCGACCTTGACAGTGTTTGCAGCAATCGGAGCGGATGCTTCTATGGCCGGTGCATCGACCATCTTAGCATCTTCGATCTCGCCATCTTCAGCTTCAGCCTTCTCGGAAGTTGTCCCAACGGCTTTGCCGACACCATTGACACTAACAGGAGCACGATTAGCACTATCTCGCGTAGTTCATGAGGGTCATCGACTTACGATGTTTGAGGATTTGGGTGGAACTCTGCAGCCTTGGGATTCAGATTCTTGGACGCGTCAGGATCCGGTAACGGTGTTGATGGCTTCGTAGAAGTAGATCTAACGCCATTAATAATGGTAGCACTATTATCGGTCGTCGCCTTATCACAGGTCAGCTTTTTGACTTTGACCCAGGAAGCGAAGAATATACCAAGTTAAATGCCTGTGGAAGTACCCAGTCCTTCTCCCTCCGCTTGAGCCCACCTATCAGAGATGTGGCGGCTACCTTCAGATCCTCCCTTGTTTCAGTTTTGCTTAATTCTGTGACACTGCTGAGCAAACTTTGCCCCATCCAATTTACGACTGGGAAATTCTGATGCACATGGTTGAGTATGTTGATAGCATTGCGTACATGCATGTACTCGCCACTGCCGATGCAATTCCTGATCGCAGTGTTCAGTGCCCGGTGCCATTTGAGCAGCAACCTGCGAAATTCTTCAAAATCCAGAAATGCAAGGTTGGTCTTATCTTTCGACATTTTCTTGCAAAAGCCAGGAAGGTCTCGCTTGAGACCATAAGCTTCCTTCTCAAAGATAGCTTTATCGGAATGCCATCGGCCAAATTCTCGAAGGACTTCGTTGAGAAAGCGACCCAAGCACTCGGCCTCTTTAGCTGAGCAGAGAAACATCATGGACGTTAACTTCTTTTCCCTAAAGAACTGGTCAAAGACTCCCATGGTCCGGAAATTGGTCGTGCCGGAACCATGAAGAAATTTCAACATCTTGAATGTGTACAGGGCGTCAACCGGAGAGATTATGATCCGGGGAAAGAAGCAGTGTTCGATCAAAGTCACATTCAAATCATCCCATTTGCCCCAAGCATCAGAGAACCAGTATTCCTTTTCCTTCAGGATACGAGCTCGTTGGTGCTGATAAATGTGTATTCGGTCTTTCGACTCTGCGCGCAAGCGGTCTTGTAATTCACCCAAAGCTTTCTTTTCCTGGTCCTTTCTCCGGGTACCAGCAATGCTAATGTCGGACCTGTCGGTATTGATGGCTAAAATTTTCCTCTTCTGCCGACTTATCTCGTCGTCGTAACTTTGCAGAGGCACATGCATGTCAGGAAGGGCGTATTGCCAGAAAGTCACGTAGAATGACATAATACCCCAGGTCTCTTTAGGTAACGCCGGACGGATTGCGTCCATTACTTCCTGCATCACAGGATGCCACGGCTGCTGGATAGCTTCAGCTTTGACTATATTCGGAGATTTGGCTGCTGAGAACTCCTCGTTCGTGTCTTTCATGTCGAGTTTGCCATTCTCGAATTCGGTCATACCATTCGTTGGCATTTCCGACAAATCCATCTTCTCCTCCAACTCGCCCGTCATTTCTTGGGTGTTTATTTGTGGACCGTTGGTGGTTACCAGGTCGGATTTTCCTTGCTCGGTCGTCGCATTTGCTTCGAGCTTGAGCTCTACTTCTGTAGCCTCTTTTGCTGGTGACAGCCTCGGGTCAGAAGTTTGCTTGCGGTTCTTTGCATCATATTCAGCCACTGCAGCAGCGAGAGATGGACGACTGATCCAGAATGCTATGCTAGGATCAATTCCAAACTCTTTTATCAATCGACAGATATCTGGCACAAAGTTGTCGAACTCTTTGACCGACAAGTTGCTTCGCAGAAGCTCCAGGTATTGAACGAGTATGCGATGTAGCTGGTCGAAAAGGTTGCCGAGGAGCTTTGGATGAGCATTGTGTTCTTCGATACGGAAAACAGCCGTCTGGCGTTCTTGAGCAAGCGACACGACGATCTGACCTGCTAATCTGGAACTTGTAAGAGATTTTATTAAACGCTTGGCGGTGGTTTTCGATTCATGTCGGCGATCCAGTAGCTGCAAGATAGTTTGAGCTTGCAAAATATCACCCCCACCCATTGCCTGGACTTGTGCTTCATTGAAATTGGTATCCGAAATAATGCCAGCCATAGACCTTGTCATCTCCTCAAGAATGATTAGATCCGTTGAATTGCCTTGGCGGAGTTGATCGGCGACGTATTGAATGATTGGTGTGGGATTCATCACAGAGTAGCGCTTGAAAACCTTACCGGCGAACAAGGACAATGCTGCCAACCATTTGCTTGTAAGCATGCCATCAGCCTGGACCCTCGTCCTGCCTGTGCCGCCCAGTGCGCTCATAAGGGACCAAATGAGTACATCATAGGCCAGATCAGTGAAGTATCGTGCGCATTCCACCACTGTGTCGACGATGTTCTCGTATGATTCGAGCTGTGCAATAGCTACTGAGAAGACAATACCAGGTGATGAGTAGGCTGTTTTTGATAACGCGCGGGCCATTGGTTTGACAGTAGTCTTGCTAATGCGCTTCAAGACATCTTTTGTTTCAGCTTTGGTTTGGTCGAACGCACTTTTGATATCTGGCTGCCTGGATATCTGTCCAGTGTACCACTCTGCATAGAGGTTGTATCTCGTCGCCGTCGAAAAGTGCTTAATCAGCTCAAACATTTCATTGACTACTCCAGGATTTTCGTCGGTCAGGGAAAGCGCTGGTAAGAGGAGTCGCTTTGAAAGATCGATCCAGCGAGCCAGGTTAGACTCGGAACTATCGGTAGCTAGTGAATGGTGCCCAATCCGTGCAAGTTTTAGCAGAAGTGCAGGATCCTGACCAATCTTGACACCGGTAAGATTGAGCAGTGTTGAGCAAAGAGTGAAAACATCGTCGACGGTTTGGCAGACAGGGATGTTGTCTGCCCAATCATCCCAATAGAACTTGTAGTCAATTGCCTCGCTCGTGTCTTCTTTGTCGAGCTGTGCCCAGCGTAATACCTTACGGGCGGGTGCGTCCATTAGCTTGATATGACCTTTGGCAGCGCTGGATTGGTCGGGGTCTGGGAACTTCTGCTGCTCCCGCAAGCTGAGCTGGTCCTTGAGCGGCCGCAAAGGCTCATAGACTTTGCTCAGAGAATGATGCAGAATGCGATGAATGTGCTCGGGAAGTTCGGGGAAAGCATCTGGAAGCCATGGGAAGCGGCCAAGCATGTAAAGGGCTTCTGGTAAAGCCCCGATGCAGAGAAGACTCTTCAATAGTTGAACTTTTTGCTCTGAGGGTTCGGGTAATTCCTCAGCTTTTTCCTCAGGCTGAGCAACTGGCGTTGAACGCTCGGTAGTCTGATCCGCCTTTGCAGCATTCCTTCTTGCAGCCTCAAGCTCACCTCGCCTAGCCGCTTCCCTTGCTTTTCCCTCAAGGGTGTCGTCAGGTAACGGTGCAGCAGACATTAAAGCGTTTGCGGCGCCACCTCCAGGTCGATTTAGTCTCTCCTTTTCGGCCTTCTCCTTCAATTTTTCCTCTCGAATGCTGTCCATGGCTGGATCAGCTGGCCATATGTGAGGATAAAGATCCCGCAAAGATATAAAGCCGATCTTTATGAGCAGAGCAGCAAGATAAATGAGGTTGACCGGAAGAACGTCCGCAGGATCCCGTGCAGTCGAGCTGTAGAAGCGGAGTTTGAACCCAAGGACCTGGGCGGCAACCTTGTTACCTGATGGCGGTAGAGTTTTGGTGATCTCGATCCATTTGCGGTCCTCGTCGTCTTTTAAGGAGTCCGAAGAACTGTTTTTGATCGCTCTACTGAGCGCAGACTCGTCTGCCTTTCGACCACCAATCTCAAAGAGAACGGCCGTTCCAACTTCTTTGGCCCTCTCCCAGAAAGCCTGATCACGCTGGGCTCTGAGCGTGGCCATTTCGTCCTTCTCTTCATCATTCATTGTATAACCAGAAGAACCGGGTAATGCCCATCTCGGTAGCGGGCTCAGCATGTCATGCCTGGCCAAATCGCGGATGGCCTTGTCTTGCGGCCACCATGAGCTTGCTCGGAGGTACTTGACAAAGAAGCGGTACTGTTTCACCAGAACAGCCGCAAAAACGTCGAGCGTAATATCAAGGACCCGTCCAACATCAAGGTCGAAAGCTCCAATCATGCCCTTAACCTGCTCAAACGTCTCTTCCACGACCTCACTGGTTGGTGGCTCATTGTTACTAGTCGTGAAGAGCTCCGTAACTAGCTTCGAGTATCCTTCCGTCTCCTCTCTAAGGAGGTTATAGTTCGACTGGCGGTAGAGTAGATTTGTCTGCTGTCTTATTCCAACCCGGACAAATGTGCTGCGTATCATTCCCAGACTCTCCAAAAGCCCACTATCCAGTTCGAGTCGCATTTTGTGCGGCGAGATACCCGTGGTGAATACCAATGTCCGCAACGTCGTCCCTTCATTGAATGCCTCCGCGATTATCGAAAGACAATCTAAGAAAAGCGAACCAGCATCGAAGGTTGTCTTGTCTTCCATGGTATCAGATAATGTACCGGTGTTTGTCTCCGGACCAACAATCTCTTTTACTAGGTTTCCAGCTTCGGCTGCATCTATTCGTCCATCAAGACCTGATCTGACGATCTCTTGATAAATCATTCCAAGAGTCAGTGCATCTTCAGCGACCCGAGCTTGTATAGCGGCTCCGATAACATCTTCTCTGCCACTGTCTCCCCAAATAGCTAATCTCTCTTCTGTAACGTATTCATAATAATACAGTGCGGGTGTTGCCGGCTTCGATCCAGGACTTTGAGTCACTGCTATATTTGTGGAGGGCTGAAGCGGAGCAGTTTCTGATTTGGGTTCGCTTGAAGGTTGGGATGGTGGGAGCGTAGGTGATATGGGGTTTGATGTTGCAGTGTTAGGGCGCGATGGGACTGGGATCGCATTCGGACTGTTCAAAGGGCTGCGCTGTAAGCCACCTCCACGCCCTCCTCTGCCTGGTCTTCTTCTACCGCCACCACGCTGATCATAGTGGTCCCTTCCGTACATTTGTGATTGTTGAGGTTGCTGCTGGGTACTCTGTTGCCCCAAATCCAAGGTCCCAGGTCGATGTGGTGAAGGTCTGGAACCATCCTCCCTACCCTCGTGCGTGTACGTTCTTTCGGGCCTCTTCCTCTTTCCTCCTCCTCCTGGGGCCATCTAACTCAAGCCCAAACGGGCCAACTGACAAATTCGCCTCTTAACTCAGTCACCATCGGTAGACGAGCGCCCTGTTCAGCATCGATAGGATAGGTGAGTAAAGCGGAGTTGCACGGGGCTAGTTCCTAGATCAAGGTCAGTTGCACAAATAGCAACTCGGAGATGTAGTTCAGGTTCGATATCATAGGGTGGCACGTAGGTTTATTTTATGACGACTTCCTTTATTGCTACGATCGTATTATTCCACTCGAAAAGCCCATTGATTGATAGGGCTGAAAACTAGCCGCCTTTCAAAGCGCCCGAGGTTACTCCGTGTAACGATGGCCTTTTCTCGCTTGGCCATAGCCTCAGAGACTCAGGCCCTGCTGCGCGGATTTCTGCTAGCAGATCGCTAGGGGGCCCCTAACGGGCCTCAATGTCCCCTAGAGCCTATATAGTAAGGCCAGTATTATAAAGAGGAGCTAGGCCAAAACAAGAAAATCCGCGCAGCGAGCCTGAGCGAAAAAGATGCCAAGACTCAGAATTTTGCAGGCAGAGATCAAAATCTATCTATTAATTATCATCAATACCACCACCATCGCTGCTAATAGCTATATATAGTAATCTTGCAGATATATACTAAAAAATAAGCTATTCAAAGAGATACCTTTAAATCCGCTTGCGTATAACAGAAAACTAAGTACTATTAGTATTATATAGTACGCGCAGCACACAGCGCGTAGTATATCAAAATAATCTAAATCCTCTCACATCCAACAGCTGCTACATATGCCAACTACATCCTAGCTATTTTATATAGCTGCTCGGAGCTTCTTACAGCGATAATTAATAAGGCTATCACCTATTATAAAGGCTAAAAAATATGCGGTATTGATGCTCCAGGCCTGAGCAAGCTAGATTAAAAAATTGTCAAAAATGAATATTTCGCGCAAATACGGAGAAACCAGCGGTTTTATTAAAAAACAGACCACACAGGCTTCTTTAATAACATGGAAAGGTACCTCAGAGCTATTAAATAGATTATATATATATATAGTTGGCATATCGTTGCCTATAAAGCAGCGAAATCCAAATAATTTCATGATTTTTCGCGATTTTGTATGAGCTACCACTAAAGATTTTGATCTTTGTATGGATTACAGCCACTTTCGTTCAGATCTCCTGGGGGTGAATCCCAATTTCGGAATAGCTTAGTATGGCACCGATTGGTTGATAGAATAGACTAGATGGTAGCCTTGAAGCCGGCTTGCTTAGGGGGAGCAGGGGGCAGGGGTAGGATTCCCACCCCCAGGATAGGGCTGAACCTTTGAGACTACTTGGCCATGAGTTTCTGATCCTCAGCAGGCAGAAAATTGAATCTTGCCAAAGGTCTTTGACATGTAGAGAGGAGCCTTCGGTTTGAACTATTATCCGTCTGTTAGTCAGGTCTTTGAATTGGTGGGCTGCGGCTTCTAGACCACATCGTTTTCCTCAATCTACCCCAGATAAACAATCGATTAGAAAGGATTGATGCACAGCCTGATATGTGCAGACATCAAGTGTCTGGTGGTGGCCTACTTAGAAAAAGTGGCAGATATATGGCACAGTCTTCCGTGGACATGCAATATAGGGGCAAATGGAACTGCCCCACTGGTTCACTACATCACAAGAGAGCTCGAGGGTTTTTCGTATCTGGATACTTTGCTGCTTCATTTATCGAAACCAAACTCCATTGGTCAACAATTAAAATGGGACTTGAAGTCTTACTACTCAGTGCCACGGCCTATATTGGTAGAGACGCTCTGTTTACCCTTGCCCAAGCACATCCAGATTACGACATAGCCTGCTTCATCCGTAATGGCGATAAAGGGCCTCGAGTAGCAAGGCAGTATGCAAGCGTCCGTCTTATGTATGGCATTTTAGATGATGGGGGACTTTTGGAGCGGGATGTAAGGAACGATGACAGTGTTCTGAGTACGTCATATAATTTCTACTATTTTCAAACACAGGATAAAAGTGTACTGACAATGTATATCCTCCGCTCATGAGCACGCCATTAAAGGCGTTTTAGTTTCGAGCCAGCCCAGAGTATACATTCACATATCTCGCAATTTGCTACTTGCGTCTGCCGATCTGGACCGACATCTTTGGCGAAGCCGCCGCCAAGATTTGTAATGACTGCGAAGGAGTCAAAGAGCTCACTTCCCCGCCTGACCATACGCCGCATTGAGCTGCCAACAAGCTACCAGTGTAAGACTGCCATTGATCCTCACCAACCATATACGGTCGAGGAAGAGGAGTAGACAACCAAAAGGGTCATCAAATTCCCGTAATTGCAAGATGTGCACTCGTCAGAAGGCGCGACTTTCAGACCGGGGCCAGTCTGAATCCTATGCCCAATCTCCATATCGACGAACTTAGTGACTGCTATTTCAGACTTGTGGAGGCTGCATGTCCGGGTGGCAGCCTGGTAACATGGGGCGAAGAGGGTTATTACCTCATTGAGAATGCTGAGCATACTTGTGGCTAGGTTGCAAAAGCTGTTACAATGGAACTCGTGCTGGGCCATTTTGCAGTTGCTGGCTAAATGAGCATCATTGCACACTTATCATTCGCAGTACTAGACCTGGCCGAAGAGAAGACTGGATATAACACGTGTGCATGACGTGGTCTGGTATTAAATTATATTTGAAGTACCCGAACTGTGTTACTGTAATCGCGGCGAGCGAAGGCAGTGAATCCACGGTCCTCATGTTCAATGGATACCGAGGTCTTGTAGAGCTATTCTTGGCCATTCATCCCGTTGGTGCGACTTCAACTTCTGACATTCTGGGCCCTCCCAACCTTGCACTCTCTCCTGGCTAGCCAGTGCTATCCATTCACTACTGTAGTGCAACGTTTCTTTCCGCTGACATTCCGCTTCCAGTGTCTTATTACAAATACTCACGTCGCCCAAGCCCCTTCTTCGGCTAAGAGCGAGGGGCGGATCCATCTCGATCATATGATTCGAGGATGTTCAGCTGGAAAATCTGGTGAAGCCCTGTCGGCAGCAGGCGAAGCCTCGCTAGTACCATGTACATTTGTATGAGCCATCCTTGAATGTCAACACCATGTACCAACGTCACCATCAATGGTGAGATTTAGGATTTCTGGACAGTGGGCTGTGCAGTTTCTGATCCTTATGATATATCCTCCTTGACAACCAATCCATTCAAGCTTGGAAAGAGAGCCGTAAGCCTTCGCAGTTGAAGACAGTCTGAGCCTTATATTACGTTTATCTAACCGTGTGAGTCACCATACAGGGGTTCAGGATACATAAAGCAAGCCGCCTTTGCAAATTATGCTGACAAAGTGTATAGCAATACAATTATAAGCACGAATGGCATATACAAATCATTCCGATCGGAAAGTGTTGGCAGATGCTTCTCTAAACAACCTTTATACGGATGGAAAGTACCGCGGATTCTCCAGAGAACCAGAATCTCTTGTATCATGGAACACGGACCGCGGAAGATCCTACTCTGATGTTAAGATTTCTCCAGCTGCAGACCAACGCACACCGACATCCGTAACCTCTCCCGCCTCGCTTAGATCCAAGAACGAGACCTCTCGACGTCTATGCAAGGACCTCACGTGTTACTACTGGACTAGGCCGAAAGGCTGCAAATACGCGAGTGAGGAGTGTTTGTATGCTCACGAAATCAAAGCCAAAATGGCTCAGGCACCTGTTCAAGTTGAGGAAGGAAGTGAGTTTTCTTTTCCTCACCTCACTTCCAGCCGTGGTGCGGGGCCCAGGGCTGACTATAAGCTGTAATAAGAACCCGCAGTCGCAGGCAAAAATGCGTTGAACCCTCACCCTGTCTACATCAACTGGCAATTGGAGCATTCACGATCAACAATTCCAAACTGCGGGTCAGAATTTCAGCAACAGGTCAATGACATCAAAGCCAAAGCCATTCAGAATAGCCCTGACACAGAGTTTCAGGACTACATTCGAAACCTCAAGACCATGCATTCACCACAGAGCAAATCTGCTCCTGAGTCTGTTAATAACCCCCACACCAATCACGGCATGCTTAGTACCCAGCCCACAATGTCTCGCCAGCCTGCTGAGCTTCTACCTTCCGTTGGTTACTTTGCGTCTCGTGAAAATGGAGCCTTCCACCAGCCTTTCGGCCATGATCCAACAAACTACAGTCCAACAACTCACTATGGCGCCGCTGCACCTGGTCATCAGTTCACCCAGCAAACAAGTCCCGGACATCATCAAGCAATGTGCCCTCATCCCAGCGATCACCTCATGTTTGAAAATCTTAAATTTGAACAAATGAAGATGATGCGCGCCAAAGATCAAGCTATCTATCGGTTTGCCTCAGCGATCGATCTTGCGATCCAGACCATGGAAGAGAGCCAGAAGTCAAACTACGAAGCTATCCAGCACCTTATGCATGCTACTAAGGTTAGAGTGGAGAAAGCTGACCTAGCTCGAAGCCAGGGCGAAGATGAGTCCCCATATCGTGGAGGTGGCAAGTTGTTCGATTCAGAGAGATCTTGCCAGGGTGTTACTCATGTACCTGCTCTAGCTTCAAAGCGCAAAATAACGGGCACATATATGTTATGCTACGACACGAATCACGACCTGCCTAGTGAGCTCACAGCCATTGCCGAAAAGCTTACACAAACGCACCAAACGGCAGAACACAACATCAAGCGCTTGAATAGTGCCAAGCAGATCCTGGGCTTCGCGTTTGAGAACATTGGCGATCAGGATGTTTTGCCTCCAGGGTGGATTCAACATTTCTCTCCTAAATGACGAGTATGTCACCCTCTACATGGATAGCTGGTCGAGAGAGCGACTGTCGCCAGTGAAGATTAACTGACACCCGGTCCCTAGCTTTCTCTACATTCTTCGACGCAGAGAAGATGTCCGCCTCTCTTGCAATCCTCAACAGTGCAGAATTCTCTAATTCGATTGCATCTTCATTACCATAGGCTGGATGCGAGACTGATTACAGGAGGCCTGCGGCTTATCTAGACAATCTATACGATTAAAGACTGAAAGTTCCTGGCAATAGTGGGCTGCTGTTGGCCACGATCATCCTACATCTTCTGAAGACAGTACAATGATAGTGACGCAAGATTCTCCAATTATCTAGTGGCTCTTGCTCAGTTGGTATGAGACGACAAATGTGTAGCGAGCTTTGTCATGTTAGTATGGCGCTTGGACAAGCCGATCGATGACAGCTATGTGGTCTTGAAAGATCTCACGAAGCAATGACTGCCTCAGAGAAACATGGCTACAGATAGCAGAAGTTTATGCTTTTTCGGATCCTCTTACAAAATATGTACATTGAATCAAATGATTTCCAATATCCCCAACTCCTCCCATCCCTAGATCGCCCCCAACTCTTTCAGCTTATTGATCATCCCATCCACATCCTCCACCTTCCCACCCCCTTTCCTAGCCGGCGGCTCCTCCACCCTCACAGTCTTCAACCGATTCCCCGCCTCCAGTCCAAAATCCTCCAAACTCTTCTTCTCCAACTTCTTCTTCTTCGCCTTCATAATATTCGGCAAACTTGCATACCGTGGCTCATTCAGTCTCAAATCCGTCGTAATAACCATTGGCAGCGGACTCCGTAGCGTTTCCACCCCGCCATCCACCTCCCTCGTCACACTGACCTTGTCCCCCCCTTCCTCGAACTCAATCTTACTAGCCTGCGTCGCCTGTCCCCACCCCAGCAATCCCGCAAGCATCTGCCCCGTCTGGTTCGAATCATCATCAATACTCTGTTTCCCCAGAATAACCAGATTCCGCTCTTCCTTCTCCACCACTTTCGCTAACAACTTGGCCACCCCCAGCGGCTCCAATTCGCCCGCCGCACTCGAGTCTGGAAGCTCAACATGTATGCTCCTATCAGCGCCCATAGCCATGGCTGTCCGTAGTACGTCGACGCATTTTGCGGGGCCGGCGGAGAGGGCGAGGATGTCTTCAACTTTGGGAGAGCCGCGTTCGCGCATACGGACGGCGGCTTCGATGGAGAGTTCGTCGAAGGGATTCATGCTGTGTTTTACACCTTGGGTTTCGATGGCTGTGCGGGAGGAGTTGACGCGGGGTTTGACCTGTGACGGGGGGCGTTAGATGGTGGGGGCAATTGAGGGGAGGGGGGTTTGGAAACGGTCAATTGGGAGATGGGAAGGCTTACGGCATAGTCTATGACCCGTTTGACGGGTACTAATATCTTTAATGCTGTGGACATGTTGTATGTGTGCAAAGAGAAAACAATGATGAATTTCGGAATGACTGAATGGAGTTGCCTCGGCTCGATTGTAACTATTCTAGGGATAGGACCATGACCGTGAAATATGAGATTCTATGAGGGACCTTTGACAGCAATAGTACCCTTACATTGTGATCTAAGAATGCTTCCATATCAAATACTGCAACTGGCAGCACGGCAATTGTTTAGGCCGAGCTTGTGTCCAGGGACTTGGGCAACGCGAATTTTATAACCATCTGGATCAGAGGGTGGAGCATTCGATCATTCTAGCAAGTCTCTATTTATCATACTTTGTCTCCATCATCGAAAAATATTCTTGTCTCCGCTTCCCGGGAGATCAGGCCTCCTGTGTCGCAAAATGCTGCCGATTGGCTATACCAAAAGTTGTGCCAGATCAGAATAGTTCATCGCTCCACTCTCCTGTAGCAACCACACGATGCATTCGACACTACATTCACGCCTTGGGTCGTCCATAGCCTCTGCGATGGCAACATGGTCATATCAATGGTGGTACTCCAGGTGACACCCGTCCCAGGTCGCTTTTAGAAGACCTTGCTGTATGATGCTTCTTGAAAGACCGAGTCTGTTGTATTTCAAGAATTCCACTCGCCGGGAGCTCTTGCTGTGTGTGAATGGATCCACTAATTGGAAGCTCGCCTGGCTGCCAGCCCAACTTTGAACGTGTCCTCGAAACCTGGGTATCGGGCCCCCAAGCGTTCAATGCTTGTATTTGTACCGGCACTGATGTCCGGCTGGCGTTGGGTTGAAGTGAAGGGTGATGACGCGTATGACAACGGTAGAATAGTATTATTGCCATCCCAATAAGTAGAGATGCTAATACCCCAGCTCCGACTCCAACTATGGCCCCACCACTAATGTGACTAATTGGTTTATTTGTAGGTGCAGCTGTTGCGGGAAGACTAGAGACTGTCTCAGACGTGCCCGACGGTGCAGAGATTATCACAGACGTGCTCGACGGTGTAGAGAGTATCACAGACGTGCTTGGAGTTGCAGCCGACGTCTGTGTAGTACTACTGGCTGTCGTGGCTGTTACGACGCCTACAACATCGATGTCTGAGATGTTGTACTGGCCAATCTCTTCGTTGATATATGTCGTGTAGACCTCGTCAGTGACTGACCTTGTGGCGTCGCAAATGAATTCGGTCACAAGTGTAGCTTCGTTCCAATAGCGTGTAGCACAATAAGGGTAAGGCTGGACACTGACTGGACATCAGCGATGGGAATCAATGGAATGCATGGGCTGGTTACCACGTGAGTATAGCCGAGTTGGAGTTACAGGCTTCGTTGCACGTGGTAGATTCGATACAACTTGATGGGAAGAAGCATGATGTTGTCGCCGCGCAGCAACCGTGGTAGCTGCTGCTGGAAGCACATCTACTAGGTATTCCACAACTCACTGGTCTCGCTGCAAATGAGACATCAGCACGAGACCTATCAACCTAAAGCAATGATCTTTAGGAACATACATAGATTCGCGCTAATGTAACCACATATTGGATTTTCTTGTCCTACAAGTATTTCTCGCGTCAGTGATGGTGAGATTTGCGCCATCATTGGAGGGACCACGATTTGGAACTGCATAAGCAGAAAAGAAAAACCTAATGACATGCATCCTGGATGAATGATCACCGTGTTCTCAGTGTGGCCGATAAGTCGATTTGGACAAAATTGCCATTTGCTTGCTCTTGATTGGTGCAAGTGGACAGGCAAAGCTGACAGGCTGAAAGGAAGAGTCTTGAGAGCACCTGCGCCGCCTTTGCCGTCATTCCGATTCTGAACAACATGTAGTATGCTAGTAGCTTCAAATTGGCCCCATGGCAATGCTCATCTTGCATGAGTGTAGATGCGCGCTTCGGCTTTGCCTCCTACGGTCGTCATTTTATTACACGTCCTTTTCTGTCCTCATGCTGTGGACTCTGAGACTCCTCGCCTTCATACTTACAGAGCAAGATTCCCACAAGCGCACATATGTCTGAATCTGAATGTCAAGTATAGATAGTACTATGATTGGTGTGAGTCTGACGACCAAGATGTGCATTAATGGCCAACATTCATAGCAATTCACGTGTGGAATACCCCTAGAGTTTGAAGCAAGTACCCTGTTTGCGGGTTTGCCAGCCACTGGCCGTTTGGCTTGTATGGCCCATAGATAATATTGATCCCAGATCCACCGTGATGGAACGGAGCAGAAATGATGTCTACGTAGTACCACTACCTGGCTGGGCCCTGTAGGGCTGGACCGAAAGCTGTCGGAAAAGCAGGGAAAACGCCCTAAAACTAGTCGCCTGAGCAACAAAATTAAGCCCCAGAGCTGATCACTTTAAGGAGTTTTCCAAGGCCTTTTTTGCCAGCTATAGGTCAAAACCTACAGGGTTAGTATTAAAAGGTTTATACAGTAAGGGGGTTAACCTTCTATGGCGGTTTGCTACGAATGGCGTGCCGTATTTCTATTCTATGTCGAGGGCTGGGTGAGTGGCTGAGTAAGGTATGGTGTGCTACTCAGCCACTGCATCCTGCACTTGCCTGAACTGTAGCAGACCGCAATAAAGAGCTCAGATTGCTTCTTGCAGGTTTCCTTTGATACATGCTATCTCATGGCACGTATATGTGCGAGCTTATTCCGCAAACTGGAAGCTCAAAGTCTCGAGTTGGGGGCCCCGGATGGGAGTATGGTAGAAGTCTCTTCATAAACCCTTTCCACTATGTCGTTCGGATTCGCTATCGGAGACTTCATTGCTGTTGGTCAGCTAGCATGGGTAAGCCTGTCTCACTCCATGGGCCAGGAGGCACTCACTTACCACCAGTGATAGAGGCTTTATCGCGAATGCTACCAAATTGCTAGAGGGGCTCCGCAAGAGTTCTCGCTCCTTGTGAGCGAACTTTCAACGCTTTCCAATTCTATTACCATTCTTCAGGAAGCGGCTAAGGATCCGGAATCGACCTTAACACACGCAGGCAATGATCGCGTACGTATGGTGAACGAGATGATCGCCGGTATCGAAGAGACCTTGAAGCGCTTGAGAAAAGTAGCCAGCAAGTACGATATTCTGGGTTCTGGTTCGAAGACAAAACAAATATGGGCCAAGTTGATGTGGACAGCGGACTTTTCTAGTATAGATCGACTTAGGAACAAAGTGAGTTTACGTTGATGGATATTTAGCTACATCTGTCTATGATCGCTTATCGAATGCTAGCTTATCTACCACAATACGGTTATGAACCTCCTTCTTACTTCTGTTGGTAAGTATGTACCTCCATCAGTCTTCCCTCTGCTACTTTGTTGACTGTTGTATAGTTCTTCTCTCCAACGGGTTGAATTATCCTATAAAGCGTTAGCAAATAATGTCCAAGCAATTAAGGATTGCATCGCAACCAATCAAGCTGTCGTTGGGTCGAAGGTGCCTCTACTTTCAGCGGTTGATGACGAGCTTATGAGCACCACTCTCAGCGCACGCCTTATGATGAACGCCGAAGCCTCCCAGCCATGGAGCACAATTGGGTTTGACCAATGGATTGGTGCAGGCAAATGGTGGTTGTTTCGAGCCCAATTGGACTTGCATACTATTGCAGAAGCTGAACAGACTATTCCTCCGGCAGCTTATGCAGATTTGATCAAGGCAGGCTGGATCTTAGCAGACGTGATCCCAGGCCACCCACAATTTCCATTCATCTCTGCTAGCAAAAGCTCGGAACTACAATCACTATCTGCTGAAGTCAAGAATGAATTCTCAAGAATCACTGCTTTGGCCATGGTTGTTCCAGCTCTCGACGAGCTTTCGAGTCAGGAGCTGAGACTTTGGGAATCTATACCCGTCAAAGCGCCAATACTACGGCCCTACAAAGTTTCTCAGAATCTTAATGGGTGGAGAGTTGACGGAGGAGAGTATGTCCTCTTTCGAAGGTTTGCTTTTCACGAATTGGATTCAGTCACAGGTAGCCCTTGCATACTATTATTCCTCGTCCATGAGAGTGCCAAAGCCGCAAGATTGATCGCTCAGGATCAGTACGGCGATATTGTCAAGGCTATATCATTCCATGAATATGTAGAATGCGGGAGAGATGGTGAATCTGTAACAGCTGGTGAAGAAAAGTTCGTACTAGGTCACAGCCTGGAAGCTCAAGTCCTATACACCATGATCGAAACAACGAACTTTTATGTTTTAGGAAGGCAAGCAGCCCACGCCAGTTTGGAAGATCTGAGAGCTTACATCTTGCTGAGTGCTGTTAAAAATCAGCAGGAGCAAGCCGTGGTGCAGATACTACAAGGGATTCGCAAAACGAACAACACCGTGGAGAGCATCCAAAAGGGACATCTCGCCCGGCTTGCGGTGTCGATGGCTTCTGAATGGATCGAGGGTCGGCTCCTGGAAGACAGGAGCAGTTTCCGCTCTAAAATTTCGTTGTTTATCTGGGCAGTGATCGGTAGTCACACTACGCTGATAGAATTTCTACTCAGCGAGGACCCTGTTGTCGATTTTACCATGCGCGGATTTATGGATGCATTGCACAGGTCAGCAATTGATGGGAATGAACCAGCCTTGCGATGGTTGCTAAGTCATGCTGATGGTAGAGCCAAAATTGTCTCCAGGGAGGTCAGCCATTCACTCTACGACGCTATAGGAACTGGCCGCGAAGACATAGTAGCGCTTCTCATTGACAAGGGCGCGGATCTTAGTTATGCGCCCGACCTCTCACGGGAGACAGTAACACATCGAGCTCTCCGAAGTCCGCTATCAGAGCTCGTCGTTCATGCTATCCTAGCTATGGCATACGCCATCGGTTCAAAAACTGAGTGCAATCTTCAAGAAGCTGCAGATCGAGGCCATGAAGGTGCTATTGTCCTCTTGTCATATGCAGAGACAATGAAGAGACTGGACAGCCCGGTCTACACAAGCCATTTGACGCACGATTCTGGCTATTTTAAGCAGGTTATCGCGGTGTTGGCCAGGATGCCCAATAATATTCCGACGTTCGACCTTACGCTGATGACCGTCGAAAGGCGAAGAACACAAGTTCTTCTCAAGGTGCTGACATTACCTCTGAGCGTCGACGTCAGAATCTACCTCGACTCGTATCCTGCCTATATTGAAGATGTACCGGAAGGTCTTTCGGAGATTCATAAGAGAACAATCAAGATTGATACGAGTGGCGAGTTTTTATTCACCGTCATTCATGAAGAAAAGAGCTTTGACTTCAGTATTTCGAAAACGCCACTAGCCAGCCAAGATGACTTATACGAAGAGGATAAAACCCGCATTCAGAGGATCAGACTCTACACCTTCGAAGATCGCCGCTTGGAACTACCCATCGAATGGAACTGAAACCCAGCAATTATAGTGGTCGAACGGAAAACCAAACAGAGAGGACACAAGTCATAAAGCAACAGCACCACATTACATTAGCATTTCGACGCAATTCACCTACGACCGGCGCATTCCAAGCACTCTTTCCATTCTTCAAATAAGATCGAATCACAATCAAATTGCAGCTAGACCACAGAATAAAGGTAGCAATCGTATCAGACCGCAGGATTTCAGTTGATTCAGTGAACACCGCAACACTAGCAGTGTCGGGGACTATTTTCTTCAACGTTTATGATGTCTGGAGTCGGCGCAAGAGGGGGAATATATGGAGGTATATACATGTCAAGCTCGCGGCGCATGAGATCATTAAACGAAGGTTCCAGACCGGGTTGGCTGATGTTTACGGGAGTTTCGCTTTTTAGAGAATGGAGTCCATGAAATATGATTGAGATTTGGCCTAAATAGCAAGATACTTAGTTTTGAGCATTTATGACGCTTTTTCCATATCTGTGTGCCGATTACATGGTGCAGAAACGGAGCAAAAGTGATCCATTCAGAGCGAAGATCTGCTGGTTTGAGGCTGTGATATTATTGAGGATATACTTTTAAGGCATCGCTACTGCGGCTTGAATTCAGTGTTCGATGGGTGCCTGAAAGGACAGCTTGTTTCGAAGACGGAAGCCAGCAACGGGTGCAACTGCTGCAAACCCTCTATACATGAGCTATATACCTTAGCAGATTGACGTATATACACCGCAAACATCGCTTCCACCGCCAATCTCATTCAGACGCTAAGAACTCTCCAATTCTCCCACTCATCCACTTCGTATCCGCCTCATTCGCCCCACCTCCCGCCACATGTCCCCAAACCGTCTCAATAACAGCCAACTCCCCCTTCCTCAAGTATTTCACCTCTTCCTCGCCATCCTCCCACGCAAAATACTGATCCGTCCTACTTGGCATAACCAACACGCGTGCCTCGATCCCCTCCAACGCCTTCCTATAATCCCCATCTTCCCTCGTCGTACCAATATCACCCGCCTGCCACATCCGCGCGAGGATGAGCACGTCCTCGGGATCCCATTCTATGAAGGCGGTTTCGGCATTGCTGACTATGTAGTCCTCTATGCTCTTACAGCCGAGGGTCTTTTCCCATTGGCGCTCTCGAAACCAGGCGCCGCTGGTTAGCCAGGCGGAGTAAGCACGGCCAAAAGCGCGGAGGCCGCGAAGGGGTTTAATGCCTTTGGATTTATAGGCGCCATCCATGTAGTCGATGCTGTTTAGCAGCGCTGTTTTCGGTCCTTCGAGAAAGGCGTAATTGTGTCCGCTCGTTGTCGCCGAGCCACAAACGACGATTGTATTCTTGACGAAGTGTGGATACATGCAAGCCCAGTAGTATGCCTGTTGTCCGCCCATTGAGAAGCCGCTAACGACGTCTAGTTCGCTCAGGCCTAAGTGTTGTGTGAGGAGTTGGTATTGGGCCTTTATGCAGTCGCGGTAGTCAAGGGTTTGGGGAAAATTGGGCGTGTTGGAAGGAGAACTGGATTCGCCGTTGCCAAGCATGGCGATGACGACGACGTGGTGGGCAGAGAAGGCGCCATTGTTGTCTGTAAATGTTAGGGTAGTGTTGATGCGGCCGCCGTAGCAGGTTGGTATGCAGGCTGTCTTTCTGGCTGTGGGGTTGAAGGAGCGATAGGCGACTCTTATTGGGAGTGTGGTGCCATTGGTGAAGGTGAAGGAGGGGATCTCGTAGTACTCAATTCCTGTTGGGTTGTAAGGTGGTCGAGGCATTTTGTGCGTTTGGTGGAATGAGAACTTCGTGTACTCCGTATGAATGTGGGGAATGCTCCTACGCTTCATGCTCACTGACATCATCAACTTCTTGATTGGTCGATCCATCCAGTCACGTGAGCTCTCACTTTGATATCTTGAAAATTGAATTCTAGCGCGCATGAGCTTGCACCTTACAGAGAAGCTGAAAATGTAAGTCCTGCAACCTCCGGTTAGTGAAGCTGAGGCCGCGTCACGGAGCAAAGATTATCAAGAATGGCAGGTAGGAGGCTTTGTAATCAGCTTTTCTGGACAATTGTGAATCCTGGAACATTTTATGGCGCTTCATGAACAGCATTTGGTTTGTAGACCAGCCTCCCTAGTAACATGATGCGCTACTAGCTGTATGGAGAGGGTCTCAAGATCTCCATGATGAACTTACACTTCGTCTCTCGAATTCTCATGATGGTGATGGAGTGTGTACGCGGCCAGTGAATATCATTAAGTGAGAAATTAATTCCTCAACAGACGCTCCATTCAACGGTCTGGGTTATTTCACTAACGCTGAATGAGCACTTTGCGGAGAACGTGCCTGATGGTCGAAGATAGAGACATTTCTTTTCCAATAGGAAGCCTCACTAAGATCACACGACATTATCGTAATACGCCGGGCGACTTTGACTGCTGACAACTTTCGACAGAGACAATCAATGCTAGATCTTCTGTTCCGACGAATAAATCATTGGGGACGACTGATACCGAAAGACGTAGTTGATCTTGATGCTTACTGGAAGAAACATGCAAGGCAGCAGCTCCATAGCGTCTAGTGACTGACCATCCCTCCTGCTGATGGCGGAAGGGTTGACGTGGATTTGCCATGGGTTCTTCGGGCGACTAGCGAAGAAGACCATTCTAGCCTCTCGACTAACCTCCTGGCTGACGTGAATAATGACTGTCTCATGGCGGAGTGGGGGGTTTTACGGAGATATGGTAGCTCTCAGCGTTGCAAGGCTGCTTAGGAAGGATGAGCTTGTGGTAGATGGTCAGGCGGACTTTGATAGGGATGTCATGGAAACGCGGCATGGTGACTCAAGACGATTGATTGGTGGATAGTGGGTTGAAGGATATCGGCAGACCCGAAGCTGGAAGCGGAGACTGCAGCATGACGAAGTTAGCGAAATATGGCAACAATCTCGCCCATAGTCGAACACGGTGCGCGCAGAGGAACTTTTATGTGCCTCGTCTAGAAGGCATACGATATCGCCTACAATGAACAGAAGTGGAAGGTGGCGGAGATGACAGACAATCTGTCATCCACGTACAGTAGTGTTGCAGGAAGATGTAATGTTTTTGTAATTGAGGTTTTTTGTTTGCTGTTTGCTACATGTATTACTCTCCCGCATGTACTTGTACGAAGTATTCAGTATTTTTCTCTGGGGTCAGAAGTGGCTCAGTGGCTGTTCCCCAAAGCTGAAAAGCCCCTAAGGTAATGAGCCTTACCGCCTTACCGCCTTACCTTACTGTAGAAGGCTCGCCCAGCGAAGCCACCAAAAAGTGGTGCCCCCCTGCCCCCCCCTGCCCCCCCGGGAG
>NAPT01000041.1:0-78264 GCA_002927785.1 Cladonia uncialis
GTATAGTGCGTAGAATAAGCGCATGACTATGTTTTTTTTTTATAATACGTCAACACCAGAGATTTACGCTAGATCGCTCGTCGGCAGCGTCAGAAGTATATAAGAGACATGAACTCCTCTACTGGCCCGCCATCCCCGGCCGCGGCGAGCACATCCGTCTCTGCTTCGAAGCAACCTCCACCCCCTACACCGACCTCTGCAACGCCTCCGAAGCCAACATGTCCCAACTCCTCTCCCTGATCTCCGACCAAAACACCGGCGACGCCACAAACCCGCCGCCCTTAGCGCCGCCCGTGCTCCGCCACGGGGAATTATTGATAAGCCAGACCCCGAACATTCTTCTGTATCTAGGGCCGAAACTCGGTTTAGCAGGTGGGCAGGATGAAAATGCGATTTATAAGATCAATGAGTTGGCGCTGACAGCGCTGGATGGGTTGAGTAATGAGGTGCATGATACGCATCATCCGGTAGCGAACGGGGCGTATTATGAGGAGCAGAAAGCGGAGGCGAAGAGGAAGAGTGCTGATTTTGTGAAGAATAGGTTGCCCAAGTTTTTGGGGTATTTTGAGAGGGTGCTGAGTGGGGAGGCGAGTCGAGGGGGGGAATGGCTGTATATGGGGGAAATGACGTATGCGGATTTGGTGCTGTGGCAGTGTTTAGATGGGACGGGGTTTGCGTTTCCGAAGGCGGTGGGGAGATTGAGGGAGGGGGGGTTGTATAAGAGGGTTTTTGAGCATCAGGAGAGGGTGAAGGGGGTGGAGACGGTTAAGGAGTATTTGGAGAGTGAGAGAAGGATAGCGTATGGGAATGGGATTTATAGGCATTATCCTGAGTTGGACCTTGAGTGAGGGGAGGATATGGTGTGCTGGGAAATGGCATAGAAAAGCAGGAGAAGTATGGTAGCCGGAACAAAAGCATTTGGTTGAGAAGAATCGCTACATCTATAGATGCTCGATAAGTGTTCGGAAAGACACTTTTGCAATGAGCACTATCTCTTGCCACATTTACGTACTTATCTACTTGATGACAACAAGGTGGCGGGGTTGCCCTTCAAAAGGTTGTGTTACAACTGAGAAGGGTGGGGAATTGATGCAGGGCTCATGCAGCTGGATTACATGCATGACCAGTCACTTCCCCCCCATACACAGATAGCCTCTCTGGATATTTATCTCAGCAAAGAGCCCTGACTTTAAACAACGTCTTGCTCCTCTCTGACCTGATATTACCTTGTGCAACAACCTGTAGTCATGGAAGCAATCAACTCCCTCTTCAACATCCTATCCGCTATCACATTCGGCAAACTATGCCTCGCCTTGCTGTCGTACATCCTGTTCAGCTTCTCGTATCAGGTCATCTATTACAGATTTTTCCACCCTCTTTCCATCTTCCCAGGACCTTTTTGGGCCACAGTGACACGGCTGCATACTGCTTACTCTCTTTTCAGTGGGAGAGACTACTTAAATATGTGGGAGATGCACAAGAAGTACGGTATGTCAATGAATTCTTGGAATGCGAGGCCTAGCCGTAGATGAATGACGCATGGTCTTCGTTCTGTAGGACCGGTTGTCAGGGCATCACCTACACACCTTATAGTCAGCGACGCGACATTCTTGCCTATAATTTACCATCGTTATGCCGATAAGTCGCAACACTACATCACCGGCAGTTTTGGGAAGTCAGAGAGCGTGTTCAATATGCAGAAACACAAGCAACATGCTTATCATAGGAAGATCATAGCAGGACCCGTATGCTACCTTCTTCCTGCAGTGATAGTGAAGACTGACTGTTCTTCCAAAGTATAGCTTCTCGAACATCAAGAAAATGGAGCCGCTGATCGATGCGAGAATCCAGGATTGGATTTCTAAGCTCAGCGATAACTTTGCCAGAACGGGCAAGAAGTTTGATTTCGCTCCGTGGGCAGTGTAAGCTGTCCCGGGTAGTAGGGTGGTGATGGCCTCGTGTTGATGAGTGGTAGATATATGACTTACGATGTTATATCGGATATCGGATTTGGCGGACCTTTCGGCTTTATCGAGCAAGGTAGAGATGTAGGAGGTCTTATCCAAGGTTTCCATGACGGCCTAGACCTTTTCGGCCTACTGGCATCGCTATACCCTTTCACAGCATGGATCAAAACGACGTGGATTGGAACCAAGTACCTCGTGGCAAAACCGGAAGATGCCTCTGGTATTGGCAGTTTGATGAGGTTTCGCGACCGCCTTCTTGCTGAGAGAATCAATGAGATGGAAAATGGTAAGGGCCGAGAAAGAGTTGATCTTCTGCAAACGTGAGTAATGACTTCCCAGAGAAACTTGTTGTTGATGAGAAGCAGGTTCCTAGACGCTTGTGATGAATCTGGCAAGCCATTAGATATCGCCTGGGTCAAAGCCGAGATTCTGTTGGTTCTCATTGCCGGTGCGGACACTACTGGGACTGCTTTTCAAGGACTAATGTACCTGGTCCTGAGTAATCCCTCTGTCTATTCGAAATTGATGGACGAGATCGATGGTGCGACTAGAGCTGGTCATCTGTCGGCAATGCCACAATTCGACGAGGTTACTCAACATTGCCCTTACTATGTCGCATGTGTCAAGGAGACATTAAGAGTTTGGCCCTCGGCTCCGGGAATTGTCCCCCGTGTTGTAGGTAAAGATGGCATCAACCTATTCGGCAAGTATGCTCCAGAGGGGACAGAGATTTCTTGTAACCCTTGGATCATACATCGTGACTCAAACATCTACGGCGAGGATGCCCAAGAATTTCGTCCGGAGCGATGGCTCGACACGGAGGAAAGAATAACGGAATACAACAAATATAACCTAGGGTTTGGCTATGGCTCAAGGGTCTGCTTAGGACAAAATATTGCGCTCATGGAATTGTACAAGGGACCGTTACAGGTAGGCATGACAGGAGATGTTGTTGTTCTCATACTGATCCCCGTGTATCAGCTCTTCCGCACTTTCAGGCCAGAAATGGTGGATACAGAGAAGCCAGCCAGATTCGTGGTCCAGGGAGGTGTGGCCCACTGGGAGGATATGTGGTTGAAAATTGAAAATCGTGCAGGTGTTGTGTGAGAGCTATTTGTGGGTCCTCATCCCCATGGCTCAAGAAAGCATTTAGGCGTCAGCTGCAATTTTGGCCAACCTAAGCTGACAGCAATTTCATTTTAGCGATAATGCTCAATTTGGAGAGGATGCCTCAGGCCTCAACACTTCCTCGGCACAGGAAGGGCTAGAGCCGCCGGCAACCCTGTCAACTCAATATGGTCTTCAACTCAATATGGTCTTCAGCTTACGTGGAGAGTCGGGAACTGATTGTCATTACATTGGTGGGCGTTGTGGATGCTTCGTGATACTCTTTGCTGGCAACAATTGACTTAAAAGTTGGAATCTTTTTCAATAGTGGAGTAATGAAGGCGCTTTACCCGTACACTCCTAGCTCGAAAATCTCGTGTATTAGCGCCCAATCCTCGAATCGTTTTGTTTCCAGTTTTGGTGGCTTCGGCTCAGCAGTATGAACGAGTGGATATGCAGCTCAGTTCTACCGAGATCACCTTTTCATGAAGCGAGAGCTGATCTGAAAGCGAGATCTAGAGATAAGTCGTCAGTCTGCAAGGGACGCTGAGGCTTCTTCCTAGCACCCGCTAACGGCGCCGTGGCTTTGGCCACCCCATTTTTATTCTTCTTGCTTCCACTGACACGCGTTCTCAAATGTCATCCATTTGTTAATTCTTCAGACTTTCTCTGGTCGTTGAAGATGAAGCAGCTACCAAGTGACGGGTTGTGCTCATCGCTTGAGCTAACCAAAGCCGCTGGCACGATCTAATCCCATTACGGTAAAGCGGATGAGAGGCTGACTCGCTACAGGGCCTTGAAACATACAGGATGCGGCGTAGACAATCATCACACACTTTAATCCCTCTGCAATTTGACCAGAACCGGCTTCGCATTTCCAATGATGGTCGTTTTCTCGCGTAAAATGCTGCTTCTGGGTTGCATTCGCCATCGCTTAGGCGTGTCAGGTCGACCTGGGGTCCACCATAAGCGTGGATCTCGCCACTGTCAACGGTATGGGTACTTTAGTATGCATGGGTTCTCAGTACTTTCATTCCTCCTGTGCCGTTTATGGGACCTTAATATGTAGTCCAGGTATACTTTGGACAAGAGGAGGGTCTTTTAATTCTTCACGACATTCTTTCAATCTTCAACGTCCACGTTGGCTCGGTACCAACATTGCTCTCTTTTGCACATGGCCCGAATCCTTTCACTCATTTTTGCATGATGTTTACTGTGCGTTCCTACTGCTAAAGGAATAAGCCTGTGGCGGTGCATGCTTGCGAAAGCAGTATGCGCATTTCTTGCCTACTCGGCGTTGGAACACTCTCTGCGTTAGTATCGCTGGTCGACGCTGCAGCCTGTACGTAAATGCTCTCCACCATCTTCCTGATTGGGTTCGATTGTGCATTGATCTGCAATCGCTCTGGTCTCAGTCTGGGAAGCGAACCCATCAGAGCAAATGGTTGCTTGGCATTGGCGACGTGCATGCACGACCCCATTGCTTGATTGTTCAGTCACATATCTGCGAGTCATCTGGCTAACAGCATCTGAATCACAGTTCTACCTCATAGACATGGCAGAAATGTCCCCAGACAGTTCCCGAACCCGTCAAGCTCGATGTCGTCCAACTCGGCATCGTCATGGTCAACAATGTCCTCAAATTCTACAACATCGAGCTCGACCGTGTCCAGCTCAACCCTATCGAGCTCCAGTCTATCTGATACGGTAACATCAAGTTCGGCGGGTGGGATAACAAGCGCGAGCGCAACATCTTCGAATTCGCTACCCTCAAATCCTATGACATCATCAGGATCTACAACATCATATGGGCAGCCACTTGGTCCTCAGATATTGCAGGGGCTGAATAGTTCGAATTCGATATTTACGAATTCAATATCGTCAAGTTCAGTATCCTCAGTTCCAATATCCTCGAATTCACTACCCTCAGGTTCCGAAATATGGCCTGGGCAGCCACTTGGATCTCAGATACTGCAAGGGCTGGGTACTTCGAATTCAATACCGTCGAAATTTGTACCTGCCGGTGCAACGACATCAACTCGGCAGCCGCTTGCACCTCAGATATTACAGGGTTTTGGTACAGGATCTTCAAGCGCGATACCGCTGAGCTCGCCAACTTCGACTGGGCCACCTTATACCTACAGTGGGACGAATTCCGCACTTTTAGGGACTGCGCCATCCAACTTGGTGCCAACGAATTTGGGGATCTCTAGCTCCGGAGCACATGGGCCACCTTATGGGCCACCTCATGGGTCACCTTATGGATCCCAGCAGGCCATGCTGAGCTCGACACCAGTAGTATCTCAATTGCCCCTAAGTCTTGTTACCGGGCTAGGTTCGGTATCATCTTCATGGTCTTCACTTACAGCGCCAACGTTTGCGTTACCATCCAACTCATTACTAAACGCATCCCCATCAAATCTAAGTTATCCAACCACAAGACTAACGGCTTCGGGACCCTCGAATTCCTTCACAAAGCCTAGTGCATCAGCCTCAACCGGCGTATTTGGAGGTACTGCACCATCAAATTTACCGTTATCCATCTCGGTGCCATTGAACTCCGCACTGTCGAATCCGCCTCTTCCAAGTTCGGCACAGCCAACTATAACAGCGAATTCATCATTATCCAATGGAACGACTTCAAACGCCACTGCTACTGGCGGGTGCTTCGACTGGCTTGGACATCCATTGCCATGTAATTGTCCTGGAGCCTATAGCAGCGGTGGGTATACTTCACTCGTGGCGATTACGAATATTGTCACCAACACCGCTGTGAATCCTCCCGTGGTGTCTACGCAAGTCATAACGGAGACTGCCGGGCCACCCGCTGTCGTGCCGGGTCAAGATACCTGTGGTATGGCCTGCTTGATCGGAGCCTCTGAAGTGCAAATCCTGTATTGGCCAGTAACAACCGGACAGGCAAATCTATCAATAACTGCGGCTGGTCCTACAACCCCATATTCTTATGTTTCGAATGGGTTTACATTTACATCACCTTCGGTATATGTCGCTTACCGCGGCTTGATGGCCAGCGCTGCATATGATCCTTTTGGAGAACCACTCGGAACTGCTAGTCACGATGTTACAGTTGGCTACCCACCAGGCGCGCTCTCTACATCCCACTGCGATCTCGCATACACAATGTCAGCTCAGCAATACCAACCAATTAATTATACTGAATTGCAGTATCCCCCGCCGAACAGTGCTCTCACTGATTGTCCTCATGCGTCAGGCCAACCTGACGTGGGTGGTTCCATTTACAATCCGACCGCTTCGAATGAGGCGAGTAACCCTTTCTTTTCGATTCCTGGTGCTCTGAACTGGGTGGATCCCGCTTGGAGTACCTGTATACCAGTCACCTATGGCGTCTTTGATCCTCCTAAAGCATTAAGCAAAGCGGTCCAGATGGCTGCACAGACTGCTGCGGGTGCATCTGTACCGGTTGCTGAAACTGCAGCTCCTGGCTCCTCTGCAACACCTACTGCAGCACCTGTGACGGTTGTTCCGGGGGCTTTGGGTGGTGGCAATGCTGCAGCACCGGCCCCTCTTAGTCCTGCGTCGGTTCTCATCGCTGTTCCAACCTCAACCGTGGAAACAGAAGGCCAGGATCCTAGTGACACTGGTCTCCTAGTTTTTTCAGGGACAGGAAGTGTTGAAGCTTATGGATTCCATGGAGGTGATAAGGCGCCAAGCTATCTCGGTGCCGCTACTGCTCTTGTTCCTTCTGTCTCTGCCAACGAAGTCCTTGCCACTCCGGCAGCATCAAATAATGCCCCACAACAGGCTACTTCTGAAGAGGCGCCGATACCTGTCGTGAATACACCTAGTTACAACTCGGTTCTTATGGCTACTCCAAGCTCTGTCGTTGCCGCTCCTACTGCAGCCGCGCAACCGGCAGTCTCGCCAGTTAATGCGCCAGTAAATAATGCTCCTGCTGCCAATTCACCGGCTGTGACTGCACCAGCAGGGAACGGACCAGCAGTAAACTCGCCAGTGACCAATGCTCCTGCAACTGCAGTGAACAATCCGGTTGTTGTGGCTAGCCCTAGTCCAGTAGTCGTTGCTGGGAGTACAGCTGCACCAGCATTTAATGGTGGTGTTGTAATAGCAAGTTCAACATATGCACCAGGCAGCCAAGCTACAGTAGGTGGGCAAGTTATCTCAGTCGGTACCAAAAATATCGTGCAGGGGGGTACCACTCAGAGTGTTCCAACCCAGACGGAACCAACACCGGTACTCGTGGGTGGCAATTCCATCGAAAGTGCACCGTCAGGTGGTGTTGTCATTGCCAGTTCAACATACGAGCCAGGGGTTGTGGCTCAAGTAGCTGGAACTCCAATTTCCGTGGGTTCAAGTAATATTGTGGTCGCCAGCTCCACACATGCTATACCATTGGTTGCCGCGGTGGTTCCTCAGGCTGCTCCTGTAGGCTCTCAAGCTGCTCCTACACCAACACCAGTGCTAGTTGGTGGTAATTCAGTTGCTAATGCACCAGGAGGTGGTGTTGTGATTGCAAGCTCGACTTATCAGCCTGGAGTCCAAGCCCAAATATCTGGAACCCCAATATCTGTTGGTACCGATAATATTGCAGTTGACAGCTCTACATATGCGCTTCCTAGTGCTCCATCAGCCACACCGGTGCTTATTGGAGGTTCAACTATTGCTAAAGCTTCCAGTGGAGGTGTTGTCATAGCAGGCTCAACTTACCAGCCTGGAGTTGTAGCTCAAGTTGCTGGGACGCCTATTTCAGTTGGGACTGACAATGTCGTCATCAACAGTCAAACCGTCGGTCTACCGAGTGCTGCACCTCAGACTCCAGCTCCAACCGCAGTTCAGATACCATCCCAAACTCCTGTATTGGTCGGTGACCAGTCCATTGTCAAAGCATCAGGCGGCGGTGTGGTTATTGGAAGCTCAACGATAGCCCCAGGCTCTCAAGCCACGGTGTCGGGGACCGTAGTAACAGCTGGCACCAACAATGTAGTCGTGGGTGGTAATAATTACGCTCTCCCAGAAACTGCTGGTGCAACCCTACAGCAACAACAAGCTCCAGCTGCACAGCCACAGTCGGCCCCAGCAATTGTCGCTGGTCAAACTGTTTCCAGAGCGTCGAATGGCGGTGTTGTGGTCGGAAGCTCCACGATAGCTCCAGGACAACAAGCCACGATATCTGGTCAAGTCATTTCAGCGGGTCCATCCAATGTTGCTATCGGTGGAAGCACCTATAGTCTTCCTAGTACCGCAGGGGCAATCCTGCAAACACCAGCACCGCAAACTCAACCGCAAACCACCGCATTCGTAGGTGGCCAATCAATTGCACGAGCTTCGAACGGGGGTATTGTTATTGGCAGCTCCACCATAGCACCTGGATCTCAAGCAACAATCTCCGGCCAAGTTATCTCGGCTGGTCCAACCAACGTCGCGATAGGAGGTAGTACCTATGCTCTGCCAAGCACTGCCGGCGCAGTCTTGCAAACTCCAGCACCACAACCGTCTAGTCCAGTGGAAGTCGGCGGCAATTCTATTCTAAAGGCAGCGAATGGAGGGGTTGTCGTTGGCAGCTCTACCGTAGCACCTGGGTCGGAGGCGACAATCTCTGGCCAGGTCATTTCGGCTGGACTATCCAATGTTGCGATAGATGGCAGTACTTATGCCTTGCCAACTAGTGTTGGTGCAACCTTGGAAACTCCAGCACCGCAAACAGAAGAAGTCCCTGCACAAATTGGCGGCAACTCCATTGCTCGGGCTTCCAATGGTGGCATCATAATCGGCAGCTCCACTCTAGCGCCTGGTTCAGAAGCAACTATATCTGGTCACGTCGTCTCAGCTGGTGCCACAAATGTTGCCATTGGTGGCAGCACTTATGACCTTGCTTCTACTGCCGGCGCGATCCTCCAGACTCCATCCCCAGTCGCCCCGTCAAATGCTCCAGTCGTGGTTGCTGGCCAAACAGTCGCTCGTGCTTCCAACGGTGGACTAATAGTAGGAACCTCTACCATAGCACCCGGAGCCCAAGCCACCATATCCGGCCATGTCTTCTCAGCAGCTGGCACAGGCGCAACAAACATCGCCATCGACGGCAACAACTACGCCCTCCCAACTACAGCCGGCGCTCTGCTAGAGACACCCGCACCCATAAGCCCAATGGCAGCTGAGGCAGCAGTGACCCTCGCCAACGGCGACGTCATTAGCGCAGGCGGTCCTGCAGCCGTAGTCTCAGGCGTAACAGCAAGCGTCTTAGGCGACGACTCTGGCCTTGTCATTGGGTCGAAGACCATTCCTCTTCCTCCACCCTCAGCGCTCACGACATCAGCTGCCGTCTACACAGTCGGCGGCCAAACCTTCACCGCCTCTCCTTCCGGCATACCCATTTCTATTGACGGCACAACCCTCTCACCAGATGGCTCTCCAATAACGATCTCTGGCACCATCGTCTCCCTGGGCAATGGGGCGCTCCAAATCGGCAGCACTATCATGCCATTGCCCACAGCGCCTAGTGAGCTGTTCACTGTTGGAGGGACAACTTTTGCTGCCGCTGCCGCGGGCTTCGCCGTTGATGGTACATCGCTAGCACCAGGTGGCTCCGCAATTACAATCTCCGGCACTGTAGTCTCACTCGGTACAGCTGGGCTACAAATCGGCTCGTCAACCATACCGCTCAATGCAGCTGAACTCACAGCTGCCGCCGGAGGACTTGTTTCCGGAATTGGGCCTGCGCCTACTGGGTTTTATAATGGGACCAGTACGAACTCGACATCGAGTACGCTATTGACGTCTTCGGCTACGTTGTCAGGGCCAACACCGTTGACGGGTGTCGTGGCGCCTAGTCAGGCTGCTACCTCAACTGCTAAGCCGAAGACTGGGATGGCGAGTAGGTTTGGGAGTGAAATATGGGTGTTGGTGATTACAGTAACGCTGGGGTGGAGTGTGGGGATTTTTGCATTTACGATGTGAAGCTTTGAAGGCTACGACTTTTAATAATGAATTGCAAAGCAAGGGATTGGGCTAAGGAAAAAGGGCATAAGTAATAATGATTGAACAAATGAATGGTGAATAGATAGCTTCTATGTATATATGTTTTATACCCCTGAAATACATACAGCGTCGTTGCCAGAGCCTCTAAGCTTGATTCAGCAATACCATGGGCAGATTGTAGTCTAAACAATATCTTTTAATCGAACATTCACTTCAACCAAACACCAATTATGTCGTATCAGCCGTTTTTCCATTTCAACTATTCACCGCAGAGCAGGAACAGAGCAGTGGTCGGATGAGAGCGTAAAGCTCTAAGACAAGAGCCCTATGTCTCTAAGGTATCGTATGGTAACATATCCCATGCGCTAGTCCAAATCGAGGTTTCCGAGAGTTTGACTCTCGAACCTAGTAGTGAATTGCTAGATATTGCTAGATCAAGAAAGACCCGCACTCTAAGAACTTCATAGCGATGCAATTTCACCAGAACGCATGAAATAAATTCACTTTCTACACCACATCTATCATAAGCTCAAACCTATGACTTCACAAGCGGATAGTAGTTCAGATCACATGCCTTTGTCACAGGACTACAAGACTTTGTAGATTTGGGCGGTGTTGCAGGGGTGCAGGCTGTCCTTTCACTCGAAGAGACCTTAGGAATCTAGTCTAAAGCTCGGGAATTTCGAGCAGGGGGGGTCGAGTATTTTAGCCATGGTTGTAGTAACGCTTTTTGGACGTAAGGATGATTGAGGAGGAGTAGACACAGTGTTTCTAACTATTCAATTTATTTCTTAGCTGCTTGGAGGTCCTACCGAGTCCTAAGTGCACTTAGCTATGATCTTGTGTATCAATATCCTCAATCTCGTGCTCTTACCAGGTAGATAGGGTAGGAGTTAGTGATGCCGAGATTGGGACCCTGGATACAATGGATTGGAGAGAGAATTGTCAGAGACAACAGAGAAGAAATGGAGAGCCGACAATGTTGGTTATACTGCAATGTATCTGTCTAGCTTTCCTAGAATACCGAAGTAGTACAACCCAGAGGAAATGGCATGTTACCTGGCGCTCGGATGCATCTTGCATCCCACGAGTTCTATTAATTCCATCAATCATCCCTTTGCGCCAATCATTTACCTGAACGCCGTGGACTAGAAGCGAGAGCAGCAACATGAATTCAGGTGGATACGAGATGAATCCGGAATGCTGAATGTTCCATCAATGAGCGTCGAAAGTGAGTATCCCAGCCCCAGCCTTCCTCAATCATCACTCCAGATCCCTTGCATACCCATAACTAATGCTTCCGGCATGCACCTTCGGATCCGTCTGGCCCCCCACCCCGTTCACGTTCTCATTCCCCGCAAGCCCACTCTCATCATCCCTAGATCGCTCATAGAGCGGCAACGCATTCGCGCTGCCAGCAGCTCTACCCATAATTCCATTCTTTCCCGCCGCCTTCCTTTGTTTCCTGCTTGGAAAGTCTGCTTCCTTTCCAGGCATGAGACGACCTGGGTGGAAGACGTTGAAGAGGATGAGAGCAAAGAGCATGAGGGTGGAGTCGAAGATGTATTGGTAGGCTTCATGACGGGGAATGCTGCTATTAATGCCGTTGGAATACTCGATGAGACGGAATACTATACGAATCTAGTAGAACTGGGTATTAATGATGGCTTTCTGACAGCATGTGGACGGAGAATAAATGACTGCGACTTACTGTAATCAGGGTCAAGGCTGCGTAGACAGCATAGAGAAGTTTCATGGCTCGGGGCTTGTCTTCTATTGGGGTTTCACGAGACATTTGGCGTTGGAAGCGGAATGTTAGGCCAAGGAAACAAAGGATGAATGCTTCTTGAAGACCAACGCCGCCCATGTAGATGTGAAGAGCTGTCACAGGTTAGCTATGCAGATCCAGACCGATCGTCCATTGTATCACCATTCTCAATCTGGGTGGTTGTCAAATTATTCCCCGAGGCCATACTGGCACCTGCTGCTTGAACGAGGAAGGCTCTTGAGCAAAATTAGCACGTGGTTTGGGAAAAGAATCAGAAGAACGAACGCAATGTCGAGGAGTACGAAGTAGAGACCAAATCTCCATGCTTTCACGCCGAGAATTTTGGCATTGGCGGTGAAATTATATACCATTCTCCCCAAGACCATGTATACGTATGCGTTGATCCATAGTGGTGCCAGCTATGTTCTTGTCAACAAGGGTCATATATGAGCTTGGCGGCGCCAGAAACGTACCAGTATCAGCACAAACCATGCTGAATACCATGAATCACTTGCTGGTTGGTTGATACTGAGGATACGGAAGATGTAGCAAAGCAGCTCCCACAACGCCCCCATAGCAATGACCCAGCTGTAGCCTTTACGGTAAATGATGCCTTGAGCAATGTGTGCGACTAGGACAAGGGCATAAAGAATTGCATAGAAGTAGGCCGCTCCGACGTTTGGACAGAAATACCAGGCGGTATTCGGGGTATCTGTGGCCTTACAATGGCCTATAGGTGTGACTGTGACGTTTGACATGATTTTGTGACCGACAATGGAACAGTGGATAGGCTGTGATACTAAATGTAGCAAACCTCGAAGGAAAACCAAACAATGAAATCAGAAAGAGAAGAGATGTCTGGCG
Source organism: Cladonia uncialis (assembly GCA_002927785.1). Classification (NCBI taxonomy): domain Eukaryota; kingdom Fungi; phylum Ascomycota; class Lecanoromycetes; order Lecanorales; family Cladoniaceae; genus Cladonia; species Cladonia uncialis. Next base: position 12,682 of record NAPT01000041.1, read on the forward strand.
AAACGAGAGTGTACTCTTGCGAAGCCGAGAGGACAGATGTGACATTCTTGTTGTGGTGCAGTGCTGCACAGTATATATTCTCGTATACTAGAGGTAGGAGCAAGGAACAGAATCCTCCCTAATATCAGTGTCGCTTAACAGTTATCAAATCTAACCGAACGGGCAAATCAGAACCCAGCATATTGCAAGGCTCTACGTGGATACGCAAAACTGAAACAGGAGATAACCGTGCTGAGAGGCGTAGTTGAAGCACAGCCATGAAGAGTAGAAATGCTGCTGCCTAGGATTTGTACATGGTATCAAGCGAATCAGCCTTGAACAATTCACTATAGGTGTGGTTTTCAACAACAATCTTCAGGTCGGCTATTGCTAGTTTCTTAGAGCCTGGGCGCATCATCTTAGGGGGCCCATTTCGGTGGTGTTTTTGCTAGGGTGGATAGGGATCCCCGGTCGGCCCGAAGATAGTTATTAAAAACTAAATCGATAGCAGTAGGCCGGGTCGGCTGGGCTACGCGTGGCTGGAGGATCGGCCAAGCAAAGTGCGGTCTTCAACCTTTCGCATTCGCTATCCTGGATACTTGAATTAGAAATACGATCGTCGATACCTCCTTTGTACAGCATTTCGTAGATTGTGACCTCACCGGTTTATTATTGTGGTTAAAGAGTGCAATAACGTCAGAAACGTGTATCGCCTACTGGATGTAACGGTTCTCGAAGAATCATGAAAACGCGCTATCCCCTTTAAGGTATGCAACTCGTTGATAAGCTTATTAATCCCCATGCAGCTGAGTCAGACCGCAGCGACATTGCTGAGCCCCGCAGGAGACGTACCTCTGCTATGCGTGTCATGCGACATGAGCGAATGGACCCTGAGCGTCAATAAACACAGATAGAGGTCGGAGGTGGATCCGGGCGACCTGTTACTGGCGGATTTTGACAGACCAAAAAGAATTATGCATCCACTTTAACTCAGCCAACCCGCAACTAAACCTAATTCGAGAGGTTGGTTTCAATCCTGGTAGGATTGTGCATTGGTGAGTTGTATGTCAGACGTAGGTTATAGGCGGGTACCAGGCAAAGAAGAACGGCAGAAGAGAGTCACACCGCTTTAAGCGTCGGAGTCCGCTTAGTACTTCATCTCATAGCCTCTCGTGGGTCTGAAGAATGGAGGCGCAAGAGACGAAGGATTCATAAGTCTGAGGGCGGTGTACTTGTATACTAGAGTAATTTTATGAGGCTAACGTAGGATCAACAAAGGGTGTCCTGGGAACACGACCTAAACACGCGGCACAACGGCGGCTAATGCGGCCCGCGCTTTTTAATTGGTCCGTTCGTACACGGAATCCTACGCTTTACCATATGAGGTACAGGGTAGGCAGCTTCGAACCAGTCAGTTTGGGAATTATATCGTCAGTTGTATCTGGAGGTTTAACGACTGACCGTTTTCTCGGCCCATTTAATTCCGACTCCGGCCGAACTCATATCGCCGATCATCTCTAGAATACATGCAACAGTCCTAAGGTCTTGATGAATACATGACTGGCTTGTTCGTATAAATTGTACGAATCTCCTCTGCAAGAGCTCCATTGCATGCTCACCACTCGGCAAAGACCTGGAAATCTGCAGACGCCAGATGATTCTACTAGTATCATGCTCAACAAAAAGCCCAATTATGATGCGAACTCGAAGCGTGCAAGAAGTAGGAAGCCCAAGGTCAAGACGGGCTGTATCACATGCAAGTGAGTTGGACTACCTCCATCCAGGCAAGATTTTTGCTTTTCTCCTGCCGTCCTGAGAGGGCTGTAGCTATAGTCACCTTCTGCCTCAAGGCATTGATGCCATATGAGCTGTAAATTAATGTTAGGCGTCCAGCCATGAAGGTCCGCTGCGGCCCTAATTGAGACTTATCGCTTAAATGACAGCGAGAATGTAGCGAGCTAACGTATAATACAGGAGTAAGGATAGCCCGCCGTTGTAGATGTTCACATTAGGCTGATCACCTTACCATATTCAGTACGACGAATAAAATGCGACGAAGCAAAGCCATATTGTCAAAAATGCACGAGTACGGGCCGGAAGGTATGTTGTATTTCCTGTCATGAATGCAGAACGCCTTTTCACTACAAATAGTCGCTAATGGCTTCGGCATGCCACAGTGCGACGGCTATGCCTGTCCTGAACGCTTTCCTAAACCCGGCTCGGCAGAATGCGATTCCCTCACAACTCTCGACCATTACAATAATTCCTCTAACCTGTGTTACCGCGATATGAAACATACAGATATAAAGCTTTTTAATAACCCCAATCCAACCGGTCTAGCCAGCGAAGAAGAACGGCGATGCTTTAACTTTTTCCGTTCTCGAACATCAGTGCAGATGGCAGGCTTCTTTCCCTCCGAAATATGGGACCGTCTCATATTACAAGCCACACATTATGAGCCGGCGATAAGACACGCAGTCCTTGCATTAGGCTCTTTGCATGAACGGTTCGAAAATGAAGACCAGTCTTTACAAAAGCAAACTTGGTCAAGAGATGAGGGTGGATTCGCCCTTGAACATTATAACTTGGCGATACAAAGTTTGATGAATCCCGCCAACAGTGGTTGGCTAAACATCGACGTGTGTCTCATTGCATGCATGCTCTTCTGTTCTTTTGAGGTGAGATACTCCTTGATCACTTCGTCAGTTGCAGCTTTTAATGGGAAGGAGCCTTTAAATGTTGAGCTTGGAATGACAATGCCATAGACATTACGAGGCCATCATGGTTCTGCAGTCTCACATATCAACAGCGGCGTCAAGATACTCTTCGAGCTCCAATGCAAACCTTACGACAGACCGAGCCTCGACACATTAAGCATTCCAGAACGTCCCTACGTGGAATTAGAAGACCTCGAGATCATCTTCAACAGACTGCACGCTCAGGTACTTCAGGTGACTACCCCAGCGAAAATATGGTTCCCAAGCGTTCCGGCGCAAGTCTCAATACTGTTGCTGAATGGAAGACAGATGATGGGAGGATCACCGATGCCTATCCCAAGACGTCCAAAATGTGAGGCCCTTGGATTAGGGCCTGACGTACCCCGAGCGTTCTCAAGTCTTGAGGAGGCCAGGAATAATCTTGACTACCATTGGAATAGGTGTGAGCAAGCTTTAATGGATCCCACGCACAACCAATCACCACAAATGATCGGTCCGCTGTTGCAGGAGCGCCAGCGGCTATCCAATGCCGTTGCGAGATGGGACTCAGCCTTCCGGGCCTTCCTTCGAAAAGAAGGCAAGTCTCTTGACAGTAGAAGCCTCCAGGCAGCTCGCACCGTCGAAATCAGCCATACCTTCCTGACCATCTTCCTCGATTTTGAGAGCTCCGAGTTAGAAGATCAAACAATCTGGGATTTATATTGTCCTCAATTCGAGCGTATCGTGGGCTTAGCCACGCTCATAGTGGAGTCTTACACAGAACCATTCAATAACCAATGCCCCACATACTGCATGGACATGAACATTGTCGCCCCCCTCTACGCCGTCGCACATCGATGTCGTCATCCAGTAATCCGCCGGAAAGCCGTCGCACTACTTTACGCCGCTTCACGCCAGGAAGGGATTTGGGAGAGTGGGATGACGGCGCGTGCTGCGGAGAGGGTTGTTGAGATGGAAGAGGCCGGATTGGGCAACATTACTTGCTGCGAGGATATTCCCAGGTGGAATCGTGTCACGGAAGTGATCGTCCAGTTCGATGGCGAGGGCCGGCTGAGCGCCCTTACCTATGGAAGGGACCGAAATCATCCGAGCAATGGATATATTACTGAGCCATTCGAGCAATGACGTGTTAGAGCGACAGGACCCCATGTCAAGTTTTCAAGGACATGTCACAAACCTGAAGCTTCTCCCGTCGCTAGATATACGCATCAGCTTTCATAAACAATAGTGGATGATAGTCGGATAGAGTACTATATGGGACGGAAATAGCGAGTCTAATTTTGCGTCTCTTGTGCCTACTCTCGCGCCAGCGACCAGCCTTGCCACCAAACATTGAGGACTTCATCGTGTATAATGCAGTCACTGTGGAAGCTAAGCATCAAGCATAATGTCCGAGCTCCAAGAAAAGGCCTCAAGCTACAAGCATAACGCTTCAACTCGCAGGTCCGATGTCGTCTTACCACAAGTAACCATAACCGGATCGTCTGAAGCGTCCGTTCCGGATAAAGACCAGACAATCCTCTGCCATGACTCCTCTAACGGGGACGCGGCTGAAGCTGCAGGCAAGCAAGCAATGATATCTAAGATTAGTTCACGTCATTTCAATAACTCGCAGCTCCAGCCCAGACCCCGAGCAGCACGCCGCCCAGCGAATGCGATGAATTGCACGATAGCCAGACCTATATCGATATGTAACCCCTGAGCAACACCACACCTGAAGGAGAAGGGGTCATTAGCAATATCGATAACAATCCATGCACTACCTTTCAGACTCAAATTCAGTCACCGACCCCTCCATCTGGCAAGAAATCCACCAGATCGTTACCCACCATGATGACTCGACATCTCCCTTTTCTCCCCCCAAATATTCTCTTCTTAAGAACTAATCGGCCTGCAACACACATACAAGCAGCGCATAATCAAAGAAAATACTACACTATCTGTCGCCACAATCTCGTGAACCTTTCAAAGATCAACCTTGAGGATATGAGTATTCTGCAGGGAGCATTTAGAAGACATTTGAAGCAGGAAAGGGAGGGGGAACAACGGGAGACGTAGTTGGGGGAGTATTGTAAGAAAGAAGTGTAGTTGAGATTTGGCGACGGATGAGGGGGGGAGCGGTAAAAAGAGGAGGGTAAGGACGAGAAGGGAGGGATAGACAGGCGCGGGATGGCTGGAGAATCAGATTGTTGTTTGCTTTTAATATATCTAGTCCATCAAATCAATAAGAGAGTCCGCTCTCAGATTGATAGCCTGTATGTTAGTGGTCGATATTGAAGTCTATTACATGCTGTGAAGCACCTTCCACATAAGAGACGTTTTTTGGATGAGGAATCAGAGAGAACGGTGAAGAGTTGATCGATTGATCCAGAAAGTGTCATTTTCTGTTGAAGAGTCGTATGTACATCTTAGGCTACTGCAAGACAGGGTCGTTGCATGAAAATGGTGTAGGAAACAGCTAGACGCAGTCTGCGAGCTATTAGCTCTATAGTCTCAAAGGCTTTATTGCAGGTTCGGCGCTCAGCTGACCCGACACTGGCAGCGCTGTATACCAAGCACCTGTTCATATCCTTATCCGATATCTCAGAGTCTTGCTGTTTTCCTGTTCGACTATCTGCATGCATTCAAGAAGAATTTCTAGTGCACGACACGGCGAAGGAAGTTGAATGTTTCTCTGTGATGCACCCAATGATTGACAGCGGCTCATCGATGGAAACGAAGGCTTTGAGCACAAACAAATCAACCTGGTTCCAGTTTTGCATTGCTCTGCTGTGCTGTCGGCACTGGTCCCACATGGTTGGCTACTTTGGCTTTCTTTCTGATGAGGCCGGTTGAGAGCATATTGACTGCTGGGGTTCCATTTACTGATGCTGGCTCATCACTTGGTCCTTCTAGATTGTTGGGAGGACCCTTCCTTTTTCTAACCAACCCAGCGCCCAGCACTGCTGGATTGGTACTATTTTCCACGTCGTTTATCACTGGTGGAACAAACTCGCCAGCGACAGTGTAACCCCAGTTTTTCACTCCGGCTCTCTGGGCAACATCATCTATCCACTTTCTGGTACTGTCTGCTGCTATTTCCTCATCCGCATAGTCAAGGCGCAGTAGCAGATTCCCCACTTGCTCGTAGTCCTTTTGCCTCAAGACAACCTCGCCACGACTCGATAACGGCCAATAGTAGCCTTTCGTCTCTTCTGGTTGGACTTGAATAGCCGCCTCTTCTGCCATTACAGCAGGAGGTGCAGGTGATGGATTTGAGGGAGACATCGGTGGCGTTTTAGAAAGTGGCTCAGGGCCTGGGCTTGATCGAAGTGGCGATTGAGGTGGTAGGCGAGCTGACTCTTGGTGTTGAGAATTCAATGGAGTAGGCAGAGCACTCTGAGAAGGCTTACGCGTGTTTTGTACAAGGTTACTGGAATTTCGGGTCCAGTCTAAATTGGCTGGCGAAAACATAGCCCACAGGAAGCCAACAAGGCGACCTGATGAACACTCTTGCCTAAAGGACATCATTTCCCAGAATTGTTCCAGGCTTTGTACGCTTCTCCATTGACCTGTATGCTTTGGTGTAGATAAGACATCTTCCGTCTGTGATAATGATGGTTGTTTGACCTCATCAGGAAGCTCATCGTCCAGCTGTTCCACAAAACGGGCTTTAGGATCATCAGGGAATCTAGGTATCAAGCATCTCTCCGGTAAATCGGGCAATGTTCCAAGTTCAACCAGTGGATCAGTTGTACTCCAGCGTCTTTGGCCCTGGGCGAGGGCCGATCTAGGTATGAAGCCTCGCGTCTCATACATATCGCAGCCCGGTACCCTGAGAAAGCCATGAGACTTCATTCCGGGCTTACTTGGTGTAGACCCATTTGTTTTGCTGACCTGGTCATCCTCATTGTTTGTATATAGGCCCAGTATCGGATCCACGACCTTACACCACCATTTTATCAGACCCCGATCATCCAGCACATGCTTGTGACTATTTTCCACGCTGCCAGGAAAAAGGTACTGATTCTGGGCTCGGGCGAAAAGTGATAGAACAAGCCGTCTATCAGGCCGCCGTCGTTCTTCGATGAGGTATTGTAGGAAGGTTGTAGAAAGGATTCTCAATGGGGAAGGCGTTCCTTTGGGCAGCTTTAATAGATGTAAATAGCCAGTGGAGTCAGCTTTGGAAACGAAGAGTGTCGTAAGGTAATCGGTAGTGTAGATGAGAACTTCAATGGCAAAGACTTGCAATTGGCGTCCGTCTGAACCAATTGATGTACTGAGGAAGTGGCTCTCACAGTAAGTGTCTTCCGGTAGTTCACCAGGCGGCGCAGCGAAGATGGCGGGACATTCAGTTGGAGGGGTGGAGAGGTGGTGGATGGTGAAGCGGCAGCCCTGGGGCAATAGCTTTGCAAAACGCTCTTTGAGAGAGGCTTTCTGATTTAGAGACATGCTCCATATCCAGAACCAGAAGCTAGAGGCAGAACAATTAGAACTGAGTGGTTAATTAACTTGTATGAGGTGAACGTGTAACGCGTAGTACGTGTCGGTGAATTACTGCATTGAACAAAGCGTCAGCTAGCCGGGGTTGCAGCTTCGTTCCGGCGGGGTAGAGGGGCGAGACTTCGGCTCGCTTAGGGGCCGTACTCCTCAAAGTCACCTCTAAACTTTAGGGGACTACACCCCTAAAAAACTCTAGAGGATATGTTGAGTATATGTCAGATATATTTCTTTGCAAATACTGAGCATAGATCTTGAGGCACCTTTTTAGATGAAAGCCTCTAAATGAGCTTAGTATACAGTAAGGCTATGCTTCCGAGTTCGCTTGGTATAGCATTCCTGGGGCCTGCTCCTCCAAAGGGCCTTAGAAGTACGCCTATATCCAAAGCATTTATTCTAGGGTATAGGCCCCTAAGGGAAGCGGTTCGCCAGGCCTGGAATTAGCTGGTAAGACTTTGCGTAATTTCTACCCTATTGGAATAGAAGTCTACTATACTGGAGCTGCAACCTGGTCATATAGTCCGCATCGACATCGTTCTGGAACTGTTTTAGAAAGATACTCCCCAATATTGCGAGTTAACATTACAGGCTGAGCAAGAATTCATTACTGGCTTTACTTAAGTGACAAACGAGGGAAGAGCCAGAACCCGGTCAGGTAAAATGCAGCCCAATGATATGCAGCGTTCTTTTTCTCCCCTCTCTGCCTCAAAATCTTTAATGCTTCATGCATCGCGCAGGCAAGATTCACGCAATTCTTCAACCCTGACTCCTGATCAACGCTCTTCTCGTCTGTCTGCCAACTCACTTGTTGCTCTTGGATGGCATGATAAAATGCCGCCGCAAAATCAGCTCCGTCGTCAGGGTCGATACGCCATAGAGTGGAGACGATCGCGCTGGCTCCTGCAAACATGAGAGCTGAGGGAAAGCCGAGGATATCGTCTGAATCAGAAATCAAAGCCTGTCCGCTGCCGCAGCCAATGATGGTGGCCAAGGCGGGCTTGTGCAGTTGAATCTTAAAGAGGTCGCGAACGGCGAGGCGTTCAATACCTGGCTTTTCAAGTAACGGTTCCTTGTACGCTGGTTCGTTTAGAAGCAACGCAGATCTGGTTGGATATCTGGGATTGTAGTCCACATGCCCGAAATAAAGGACATGAGCACAATCGGACAGCGCATTCTGAGCAATCTCCTTAGTCAAGTCGGACCCACTGTAAGTTTTCGCGTTTAGACTTGTAGAGATCCCCTCGATTTCCTGCAGCAACTTTTCTTCAGCTTCAGCTTCATTCATCCACCACTTTTCATAGGAGGGAACGATAGCCAGGCTCTCTACACCCGGACTCGAACGCTGAAACTCGCACACAGCTCCATAGCCGCGATACAGAGTTGTCAAGCTTTGGCAGTAGGTGACAGGATGACTCTCAATCAATGGCACGCCATTGATAGGAATGGCGTGTATTGGTATCCGATGTAACGCTCCAGTCAGGCAGAATATGATGGTTTCCTTTGCCTTGATTGATTGAGGCAATTCTGGGTTGAAGAGGGGCATTAGGAGCGGAGTCAGCTCCTGGAGAGCGCTTGCGTGACCTTCTTCACATAAGGGTTTCTTGATAGATATCTTTTGGGTGCCCAGATTCTTTTTGATCCAGCTTTCAACAGCCTGGAGCGTCATGTCTGGAAGAGGAACGGTTAAGATTGTAGTCCCTTTCCTATACAAGGTTGCCTGTAAGCCGCCTTCATCCAGGTAAGCAATATTAATGATATCGACGAGAACGACATCATCCCCAACTTTGCTCAACATTCCGTTGATCATGGCCTTCGAGACTATCGTATCATCTGTAACGTCTTTTGGAAGCACCGTCGGGGATACCCTGTCGGTGGAAGACTTTTTTTCCGTCTCATCCTGCAAATTAGTGTTTTCCGCAATGTGAAGGTTCTCGACCAATGAGGGCATATCAGGTTCTACCCCAGACGTAATTGGTTTTCCTCTGTCGCTGCTTAAAGTCTCAACAAAATTTTGCACCACTTCAAGGTCGGAATAGAGAAGATCAATTAGTCCTCGTCCTTTTGATCGATGCGTCCACTTCAAGAATCGGTCATAGAGGTCGTCGGCTTTCATGTCAGGGGCGCCTTCCTTTTGAGATGCCACTTTGTTTTCCAAGAAGGACTTGAATGATGCCATGATCCCCATCTTAGAGTGCTCTTGTGACATGAACTCCTCGGTCAGGTTTATGGTTGCAGAGAACAAGTCTGCTGGATCCGGGGTCACAATTTGTTTCCGAGTATTGTTGAACAAGAGTTCTGCCCTTTCGAGGACTTCCAGGCTGGAATCAGGCGGTACGGATTTGAAAAGAAGGTATCGCTGCCATTGCAAACGGCTCTGTTGTAGCAAGCTGTGATATTCCAGAAATCGGCGTCCACCGTTTGCGTATTTCGACACAAGATCCGTACAGTCAGAAATCCTAGATTGAAGTTCTTCATCGCTGACGAGCCGTTTGTTCGCGCTCTCAGGGACGTAGCATTTGATTAGAGTGGTCTGGACCCGGCTTGCTATCTGTCTGTCCGATTGGTCGCCAAATCCACCACCAACAGCATCCTCTAGCTTCTCTATAACATCCAGCAATTTCTGCTCTTCGGAGTATTCGCTGCTGTTGTTAGGATTTGGAACGCCCTTGCTGGCCAAATGTAGTCGATGTCGATGCAACCTAGACATCATGATGATTTTGGCCGTATCAAGCCTTGCAGCTCGAGATGGCGGTCTATCAGGCAGATTTAGCCAATCTTTTAGACCCTGCATGATATTCAAGAATATCGCACTTGGCTTCGGTTCATTGGGATCGCCATAGAGACATTTGGCAGCCTCCTCAAAATCCAAGTCTTCAAAATATTCGAGAAAGGAGTCGGGATTGTCATCCTGCTTGTCCTTTTCCACGAAGCCAAAAAGCTCTCTCAATGCGCCCTTCGTCAACAACCCATTTTCCACTTCGATCTTGGCCCAGGCTAGTAAGAGGTCCAGGGCATTGCTTCCCCATTCGATGGGGTCCTCAACATCGCCGAAAATCTGGCGTAAATACTGGTCTGGGTCAGATAGAGCCGACTCGGTCAGCTTCCCCATTTGATCCGAAAATGGACATTGCTTGAGCCACTTGAAGTGCTGCTCGGAATATTGCTGCAACTGTTCTTTCAGTGCTAGCTTTCTGGCGGCCACGGCGGCCAGATCGAACATACGCTCCTGATGAGTTGGAACCCCAAAATCAACATTCCTCTCCTGGAAATCCTCGAAAATCCGCAAAACCATAGAATTATCTTTGTAGTGCACAGACAGTATTGACAAGTAGTCGGCGGTTCCAGCTGATTCAAAAAAGGCGATCCCAGTCTCTCTTTGATGTAGATCGATGTAAGTAGTATGGACGTCATGCAAATGTTGCAACGCAGCGCGCCCTGATGGATGTGTTTTGCATTGATGCCAATTCTTTTGAGCCGCATCCCGTGCGGCGATGAGGGCTTGATTTGCTTTGGTAAAGTCCTTGCGCTCACTTGCTACTTTTGCAAGGTCCATATACTTCCGAGACTTCTCGCTCTCGGTCGAAGGAGAGTCACGCACCTGCTTGACAGCAAGATTAAAGGATACCTCTGGACACTGAGCCTCCATTGGTGGGAAATTCTGACTTAAGAGCTCTAAGGAGTGCTGAGAAGCCTGCTCAGCCAATTGTGGAATGACGTCTGCGAGAATGCTAGAGAGCTGTCGTCCCAACCTTGCTGAGCGAAACAACAGGGACTTATCTTGTGTTTTTTCCATGGCACTGCAAAGGGCGAATGACGCACGGCAGGAAGCCTGCATCTCAAAACCTTGCACTAAGGTAAGCTCTAATTGCATGAACGTAGAAGCTTTGTTGTATTTTTGTCGCGCTACAAGACTTTCCCGCAACTTTCTGACTTCTAAGGCTCTATTTCCTGACTCTTCGAAGATGGTTTCGTCTTGAGCTTTGACGAAATTGGAGACCGTTTTGCAAGTGTTGACAACTTGGTAGTAGAGGCTTATAGCCCGCAGCTAGTTCAATCATCTTGTTACAGCATCACTCGATGACTGGAAATCTTCGAAACTTACCTCTATATCGCTCAAATTTTTTATTTCGGCCTGAGAGACCTGTTCACGAACTTGACGCGCTTTGTCCAGGAGCCCTTCCATCTTTCCATATGCCCAGAAATACGCATCCAACAGCATTAGCTCTAGTAGAAGGCGTTCGTTGGTCTCAACCCCATTGTTCGTGAGTTCATGGTTGTTCAGAGTTGCTTCCAAGAGTTTAATTCTATCCCGCTCGAGTCCTTGCGTTGTAAGCATATCAGCATGCTCCATCGCGAGCATGGGAATCGAGGAACTCGTGGGCAGATTATGCTCGTAGAGCGCGTTCGCATCGGCGAATCTGCCACACTGATGGGCCATAGCCGCCTCTTCGAGGTGATCACGCTCCTTTTCTGTCTTCAAAATAGACAGCAGGGGAGGATAAAGGGCCCAGCATGATTTCCCCTGATCTAAACCGGCCATTCTGATCTTTGCGAGTCACGGATGGGTCTGATAATCGTAGCTTGATGAAAAGAGATATAAGTGTGTACAACCCTAACGATGCAACAATGCTTAGCAAGCACTTCGTGTGATGAACAACACCCGGCGACAATGGCAATAAAGATGGATGCCTAATGGGATCAAGCACTGGGGGAAGGAAGCGGGGCAACGATCACACATGCTGGTGCCACATCTGGGCACTAAACTCCAATGTCAATAATTCGACCAATCATCGATGGCGTCCTCCGCCTTGCAGCACTGATTGCATATCGCCCCGCAGGCACGATAGATGTGTATGCTGTAAACCCTGATCACCCTTTATCCACATGGAAGTTCAGAAGTCGATCAGTCGCGGTATCCAAATTTTCACAATTAAGACCATCCCCCAACTACAATATTGAATCTTTTCAGAACGGAATCAATAGCTCGTATAGTATAGGAATAATATAAAATCATTTTGAACCGACTTACCATGATAGAAAAGTCGAAATCAAGTCGAATCGTATTGTTGATCTTATCCCGGATTCTAGGTGCCGTACCCCGCGCGAGCTCCACGTAAAACCCGCTTAGTGCTCAGCTGGCCAGGATGGTGGGCAAGTGAGGTAAGGCTATACAAGATTTATTGGCTGGCCAGATCCTCAGCTCCAGGCCCCGCTCCTTGCTGCAACGGCCAATGCCGTCGGCCGCAACAGGGGACAAAGGCCCATCGCCAGACGTCTTCCCTCTGACTGATAAGAAACCTGAGCCACTGCTGAGCTATCTATATCCATATGTACAGGCCTGAGTGGGTAGGTTGAGCTTGCGGCTTAGATAGGTAGCCAGGTGCTGAGCAGAAGTGTAAAAGTGGCCGGCAGAGACGGAGAAGACTGAGGAGCAGGATTGGAAAGTGAGATGATCCCCAGCATGCCCGCAGTACTAACCACCGACTTAATCTGTGCCACCAATTTACGTAAAACTTCCTTATCGATGCGGCTCTTCACCCATAATAGGGCTATAGGATTAGTGCACAGTATAGGTCTGTGATAATACAAGATATCATAAATGAAGATCCACGCAGGTCAGACAGGTCTTGGGTGCGTCGTAGGTGGTCTTATGACTTTGACAAGTTGTAATTAATGGCCAAACAGATAAACTTGAATCTACACAATCCCTGAATGGGGTCCAATCAAAATCACAGCGCGTAAATTCGCACTAGAGTCACAAGACCTTTCTTCTCTCCAATAGGTCCTTCACAGGTACAAGGTAAATTGATGATCACGCAGCGCAATATCGTTCATTCTGACCTGCTCAATTGTGGATTCAGATTTGTCAGTACTATCAGACTTCTTAGCACGAGCATTTGCTTCTTTATTACGCGTCGGGTGCAGGTATACAGAATCGGGCTGTAACAATACCATTGACACCAAAAAGCGTTCAATCTCTACAACGGACCACATCTCACTTGAGCCGAAACGCATCAAAAGACAGGTAGAAGTGGAGCAACGTTGAAGGAGACAGAATTCTCGACATCGGCGAGTATCGATTTGTCGTTCCCAAGTTCTTTGCAAGGTCCCTCAGGCGGCTAGTGACAATGGCGACGGAACCACCATTCATCTTGCTCAAGTCAACGTCATGGCTTCCAGTCGAAGAGACGGAAACGCTCCTCGGTGCCGCAGTAAGAAATTTCTGGGCGCCCACGGACAACTCGGTTCCTGCAAACCCCCTAGTACACAACAGGGGACGCAAATTCGTCGAAAAAGGATACAATGACTTCGTCCTGTCCAACGAAGACACTGCCGGCAAGGCCGCAAAGTTAAAACTACAGGGGGTAACCAAGCTGACCTGGAAAGGGGTGGTTGACGACAAGTTTGACTTGCGTGGCAAGCACATACGTTACATCAAACTGCGACAAGTGGACAAGTTCTGGGAGGATCTCAAAGAGGATCCAGAGTTTATCAAAACAGTGCCGGGGTGGGTTGGGTCCTGGCAACTAAAATCCAAAACTTCAGTGTGCCTCATCACTGGCCTCTTTATCTGCGAAGATGTCGCCTTGAAGTCGTCCAAGGAAGTTTCGCAGGGCCGCGAGGCGAAGGGCGAAGCGCCGCTCGGAACTGCTGTCACTGCTGCCAGCGCCAGCCAAGGCGTGCTGTTGCCAAACGATGGTACCGGCAACCTTGAAGCAGGTTTCTCGGACAACAAGGCCCAGAAACGACAGATCAATGCAAAAGTCGAGGGCAATAGCATCTTCGCTATGCAGCTCAAGGTCATCTCCTCCAAAACGTTCAACAAGAAAGCGCTCAGACTCAAAGATGAGAGCCCAGACGCTCCAACTCATCGTCAGATGGGTGAAAACGAGGAGCTGCCTTCCATGGACAATTTGAGTATTGAGGATGTAGATCCTGAGACTTGGGAAGGTTGGGAGAGGGAGAACCTACAAAGTGGAGGAGGCACTGCTTCAGAAAGAGGTCCAGCACCCTTAGCGGGCAACTGAGCATGAATTGACCAATATAATGCGTTCTCGATCCTTCATTTGTCCCAGGCTGCTCAAATGATCGAGTTGATATCTCGGTATCCAGTGCCTCTATACTGTATGCAGAGGCAAAGGAGAAGACTCGTCCAGGGCCCTCTTCAACCTTCACCGGTTCCTGAAAAATAAGTGAAATGATGTTTTTGCCGTAAGTACTTGCATGTATCTCGTGAATAATTTTGAATATCTGGTGCGTTATACGGTATTATTCTTAGTGATCTTTCAATCAATCGTAAGAAGATGAGAATCAACCAGACTTTGGTAATACTCCACTCAAAGCCTTTGTTATACTAGCTATATATCCACCAACCGTTCCCAGGGGTTCTGCTTGGTCGACCTTGCTTCTTCGATGATTTGCTATTGTGTCTTTACATCCCGTGACATCTTTCAGCTCTCGCGCAGAGCTCTCTCTATTATTCAGCACCCCGTGATTGGCTTGCCGCTCCTCAGTATCAAGACTGGTCCTTGCCAGACCATTGCTTATATATTGCATATTGATGGCCCCAATTGATTATTCATGTAGTTGCGGAGTTTAGTAACCTCGTTTTTCTTGCCCATCCAAACCCCCAGTTACAAGCTTTTCAGAGCTTCTCATCTGAGCTTTAGTCAAGCTTTTGTATTGTCATCAAGAAGGTTTCGAGAAATAGCGGCATGTGAGGGTGTAGCATCTAATACGATCGGTGGCAAGGTTTTGGCTAGGAGTTTCATTAAGCTTGTCGAAATATTGAAGGGTTCAATAAAGACTAGAGGGAAATTAGCTTTGCAACCTAAACTGTCGTTCTAGCCGGCTGGACAGATTCAGAGCTAAGACAAACCTTTCGAGTTCGCGGAGAAGCTCCTGATAATTGCGAAGCGCCGTGACATCGTAGATCAATGGGCCAAGAGCGGACCCAACAGATATAGCCGTAGTAATCTCTATGAAAAGAAATAGTGACAAAATATGTCAGGCACTGTCTTGGAAGGGTGTAGGAAGGATGAAACATTTGCTAGACAGCTTTGGCTGTTATCTTGTCAACACACATGGTACCAATTGACTAATGACAGCTCCGTTGGCTGCTTACCATGAAATAATTGTCAACCATTCCTCGAAGTAAAGATACAGAACATCAACCAACCACCCTCGTCAACGCTTCATAGCGGAGCGATTCCGCCCCGGCTTGACTTTTCGCCGCAAGACATCAATAGCACGCTGTCTCAATTCATCCGGATATGCTCTACGACGTCGTAAGATACATCTAGGTATACCCGGCAGCTGCAATGGTAAAGCCATTGGCCAGTCCCAGCGTTGTCAATTTCGTCAAACCTTTTACACTGCGAGGTTCTTGCAGATACGCCCCCTTACAACCGGCAACAAAATCATTCAGCACATCCTACGCGCGCCGAGAGGAAGAGGAGCGTTATGGCAACAGAGGGCGAGATCTTCGGGAGGGAACTCCGCGCTGGAAGTCCACGCCTGCTCGATACAAGGCACCTGTCCGATCGAAGCCCACAGTCCTCAACAATGACTTCCCAGTCAACGAAAATCCAGCACGGTTAGACAAGGCATATGTCCGAGTATTAGGGAGAGGAGGAGAAACCATGCTTACAGAAGAGGTGAAATGGCTGGCTGTTACGCACAAGAGCTTTGATCACGGAAAAAGAGGGTATAATGACCGTTTAGCATTCTTGGGTATGATACTTCTGAAGCTCGAGGCCTAGCGAGAAGCTGACCCAAAAAATTGGACAGGCAAGAGAATTGTCGATCTACAGACATCATTGGCACTGCTGCAAAATTCGTCTACAAAGCAGATTCCTCCGATGCAGGATCAATACGGGCGGGAACCCTTTCAACACCCAGCGCTGGAGGGTCTAGAAGGTATCACTGAGCATGGAAAGGCTACCATTCTAGATAAGAGAAGAGTGGGTGGTTTGGCTGAGCATTATGGACTGGATGCGGTTGTGCGATGGAAGCCTAAGAGGGTAGGTGCTTTCTGCACCCTCCTATGGGCAAACGCTGACACATTGGCTTCTAGATGACGAATCTTCTAGGATCCGGTTTGACCGTAGTCATTTCACAAGCATTATACGCCATCATTGGAGCCGTTGCATTGCAGAAGGGAGGTGATGTCGCAAATACCGTGGTTAGGGAACGAATGCTGAATCCACTTGGCCTTCAATGAATCTTTCGTTCCGCGCATAGCGACTGATGCATAGCAGCGGTGTATTATTGGCCCATATGTATATATAAGTAAACAATCTACTAGAGACCTTGCTGGTCTGTTCGGCTCGAAGATTAATTCTGTATCGCTCATTGCAAAGCACATAGTACATAATGTCCTCTCGCAACAATCCAAGTAATAACTACAAGGCTTCCCCAAAGATTAATCGTCTGTTCGATCCCTCTGACACCGCCCAAGCAACAGCACAAAATACTCGGCCAGTTCTTAATGGAACCCTTCAAAATCCCTCTCCGCGCCTCCGAATCGCAGAACTCAACAACAGAGACATCCTGCAGTCGAATCCGACAGAAAGCCAGTTCAGTTACGGATCTGTTGAGTTGCACTGTCTAATGGGCGCGTTATTTCAAAACAGAGGAATGGTGCCGTGGGAATTTTTGATACGGGCGAAAATCAACCGCTAACCGCATCGGGCTGCCAAGCTTGATATTACTCTGTGAAAGCTACCAACCATACTTTCCCAGTTCATTGCAGACATGACATGACGAGCCATGACCCTTTCCAAAAGTCCTTTCGATAGATAGCATCATCTACTCATACTAATCAAACAACCATGGCCTCTGCAGTCTTCTTTCTCGACCTAAAGGGCAAGGTGCGCTCTCCATCCACAGCTAGCTCTTAGCACGCTACAAACTGACACTTTACGCGTGCTCCACTTAGACCCTCCTAGCCCGCAACTACAGAGGTGATATACCCATGTCCGCCGTCGAAAAGTTTCCCATCCTCCTCTCCGAAGCCGAAGAAGAAAGCTCAGCCGTTCCCCCATGTTTCTCAGACGAGGGCATAAATGTACCTCCTCCTTCTATCCTCTTATACACCTTACCTCTCTCATCTGGAGTTTATGCTTATATAGGCAACAATGAGCAATAGTATCTCTACATTCGTCACAACAATCTCTACCTCCTCGCCCTCACAAAACGCAACACCAACGCCGCCGAAATTCTCCTCTTCCTGCACAAAATAGTCGAAGTATTTACCGAGTATTTTAAAGAATTAGAAGAAGAATCAATACGGGATAACTTCGTCATAATCTACGAACTTCTTGACGAAATGATGGATTTTGGGTATCCACAGACTACAGAGAGCAAGATATTACAAGAGTGGGTTATATACATTTCAACCCAATTGCCGCTTTTATATTGGTGCAGCAGTGCTGATTGGCTATGGTTGGTTATAGATATATTACGCAAGAATCACACAAACTCGAAATTCAAGCCCGCCCTCCCATAGCTGTCACTAACGCGGTATCCTGGCGCAGCGAAGGAATACGCTACCGCAAGAACGAAGTCTTCCTCGACGTCATCGAATCACTCAACCTCCTCGTCTCCTCCACCGGCAACGTCCTCCGTTCCGAAATTCTTGGTGCCGTGAAGTTAAAATGCTATCTTAGCGGAATGCCCGAATTGCGCCTCGGGTTGAACGACAAGGTCATGTTTGAGACAACAGGAAGACCTACACGCGGCAAGGCTGTGGAGATGGAAGACGTCAAGTTCCATCAATGTGTAAGGTTGAGTCGGTTCGAGAATGATCGGACCATCAGTTTCATACCGCCAGACGGAGAGTTCGAGCTCATGAGCTATCGACTGAATACGCAGGTGAAGCCGTTGATATGGGTGGAGAGCGACGTGCGGTCACACTCGGGGTCGAGGATAGAGTTCACGCTAAAGGTCAGTCCAAACCAGGTTTCGTCTCGCAGCCTTGAAGATTGCTGCAAGTACTACTTCTGCAACTATCTCGTGCTAACGCTGCACTGTTGATCACAGGCGCGAGCCCAATTCAAACGTCGCTCCACGGCCAACAACGTCGAAATTCTCGTTCCTGTCCCCGAAGACGCCGATTCTCCTCGATTCCGAACCAACATAGGCAGCGTTCATTACGCGCCAGAAAAAAGCGCCATAATATGGAAAATCAAACAATTTGGGGGCGGAAAGGAGTTTCTCATGCGCGCAGAGCTAGGCTTGCCATCAGTGAAGGGAGACGACGAACATGGCGGAGGGATGACTGGGGGATTTGGGGGGAGTATGGGAGGCGCTGGACAGGGAGGAAAGGGCAAAAGACCGATCAGTGTGAAGTTTGAGATCCCCTACTTCACCACTAGCGGAATCCAGGTGCGGTACCTGAAGATTATAGAGCCAAAGGTACGTGCGCTTTCTCTTTCCTTGCTATTGGCTCCCAATTACGTTGGCGTTCCTTGGCGTGCCGGGCTTGCAGCTTCGGCATTGGCTCGCGCGAGCCCAAATTTCTTATTGCTCGGCTCTCAGCGACCTTGACTCTCTCTAGCAGGGAGATTGCAAGCATTTCACTGCAAAGGGGCAAGCGTCTGACTGCGGGAACGGAACGTTGGCCCGTGGAGCACCCTTGATAATGTGTTGTATCCTTGTTCAGCTTGTTCAATTGGTACGCACTTGATACTAACGTACCTTGCGCGCACCAGTTGCAGTACCCGTCCCTCCCGTGGGTTAGATATATTACCCAGTCTGGCGATATAGCAGTGCGCTTGCCGGATGTGCAATGAGTTGGGGGTGGCGTGAGGGGTGGTCCTTGTGGCTGGCTGAACACAAGTAGTCGCAAAGCGGCACATGCAATGTAATGATATCATAAAGTGAAGACTCAGACATTGCTAGAATAATATGGCCATCTTGCCTAAGAGACTTTCCATGCGTGATATCCCTCCCTTTGTTTAGAGAATTTGTCTTGATTTTGGAAAGGGAAAGAACCAATCTGATAGCAGATATCTGCACAAATACTAGCCTTTAAACAAGACTCGATACATAACTCAAAGGACTTCATTAGATGCAGAGAAATGGTCGGCTAAAGAAACGATCCATGTTAAGGGGAGAGAAACAAAGTCTGAAGTGAATATTCCGATGGTATCGTAAGCTTCCTCTCGAAAGCCGGTGAGTGTTGACAGTTATCGACTGTACAAGGGAGCCTCTAAGCAATGGCAAATCGTTGTATAAATCCTCTCCAAACAGGCCTCCACAGCCGTGCCTATGGGCCATAGAAAGGACCAAAGTCACCATTCTGCAGTCTGTCGAGACGATGTGGAGTGGACCCCTGTTCGTTGTGAGGATCAGTATATACGGTGACTACCATGCCTCGTTCGGCAATATCTGAGACAAGTCAGCATAGTTTAGGAGGCGCGACGGGTTCAGCAAACCTACGGCCTGTACTTTCCCCATGGGGAATCCACCTCCCTGGTGCTATGGAAGTTAGAAGAGACAGGTGGGATGTTGGCGGTGCCGAGAAAGCTGCGAGGGCGAAGAGCAAGGGTAGTTCTCCGATCAGGCCAGCCTGAATCCTTGCGGCGTGCCGCGGATCACAATCATACCAGGCGGGAAGAAGCTGAGGTATCCAGTTTGGTGACCCACGAGCAGCTATTGTCTGCTCCGCTCCATTGTTTGAGATGTATGAATAGTAAGCATTGCTGCTGTTTGCAACTCGATTATGGTTGAATGTAATCATTTGCCATCGTCGTCCAAATTGATGAACGCTCCTGGTCCTCGCATCAAAAGGTACCGCCAACAGATGTGGGGTGTGCGGATTCTGTGTAAATACAGTGGCCGCACGATACTCATATCTATCGAGATCGATACCCCGGATTGGGTGATTTGCTGGTACTATAATGATCCTACCGCCTTCCCAGCGAAGCAATAGGGTAGGACCCTGCCCATTTGTAAGCCCATTAGGCCTGTCTGGGGGTACCCAAACGCCGCTATCCACGTGGCGTATTGGCTGGCCATTGTTACCGTAATCCGGACTAAGGGGCTCAATCCGAACATAAAAGCTAAGGGGTTGAGGAATGGGAACGCCGCTGGGCTTGCTAGAAGAGCTTGCTGGTCCCTACAAAATGTTAGCAGATTAGCTTTGCTTGGTATGGTGTCCTAAGCGGATGCATGTTCCTCAAATCTGAGAACCACTGCCCCCTTCTACCTTTGGAGAAATGCCTTTGCCTTCTTTCTTTGAAGGACCACCTCTTTTTACACCACCTGGATAGGACGTCATTGAGGGAGATCTTTCCGTTTAGGGACTGGATCCCCTTGTTCCAGCAAATACTCGCAGCGCGAGCTTGTCCAATAACGAGAATTGCCACTTGTGATAGAGCAAGGTCTAGGCGGGGAAATGTGGCTGTCTCGCCCCGCTTCGACCCTTCATCTTATAGAACTACTGGATGGAATGCGGCTCTGCTGGACACTTCTGAGATCTTGCGATGGTGGGGTGTGTGAGACGACAGAGAGCAAGTCTCCTAAGGTCATGACGGCTTCTCGTTCCTAGCCACTCGCAACAGCAAAGGGCTTGAAGTTACTGCACGGTCTTGCGGAATGCGGTTGGGCTAAGCGGAAGGACAGGTCCATGATTGGCGTGCAGGAGTCGTTACAAGGGATGATTCGTAGTAGTCTGCGAAGCACATCGAAATCTAGTAGACCCTCTAGGTGCCCAACCCAGGAGCCTGTGCTGCCGGCGTATGGCACGCTTCTGCCACCAAGAACCCCATCCCTGGTGTGTCCTAGTTCCCTGATGAATGGTTGGTTTCTTGTTTGGGAGAATGGGAGACTACCTTAGCCTCTGCTACCCGAGCTGAGACTAAAGTTTGCTTCTCCATCATCTGACTTTGTGCATTGCATTAGGCAAGGAATAGAGTCTCTGAAGATTGTAGAAGGTTCGTAGATTCTGTTGACAGAAGCTCATCGTTCGTCCAGAGCAAAGGACTGCGTTTCTGGGCGTAGGTCAAGTGAAAGCTTCGAAAGCCATATTTCTTTCCAATGTGAAAGGGGGCTAGTAAAAGGAAAGCCAGGCATGTGCGCACGAGATAGCCGCGAACGAAAATAGGGGGGACAAGATCGGCCCATACGAATGGTTCGGTACTTTCGCATGATCTGGCCCTCGGAGCCTTCTGATAGGACAAGACGATATAGTATATTACTGCCATGTGTAAGGGCCAGCGGCCAGAACCGAGGAAGCGACTTTTGCCACACGATATTGAGAATTCTCGTTCAGCAGGCCTTGGGCGATGGCTCCTTCAAATAGAGGACGTGTTGAGGCTGAATGCCAGCTAGCGTTTGCCTTGTTATGCCTTAGAAGCATTTTATGCGAGAGACGAAGCCTTACCGAAAAAGGCGCAACCTATCACAGTCTTAGGTGAGCATATCGAACCTCGATACTGACAGTATCAGGCGCGTCATGCGGACTATGTTCGCAGCCTCTCCTTTCACCCGTGAATAAGACGAGTATCATGAGCTCTGACCATGCTTTTCTCCGCAGAATCGCACCACGTGAGCTATAGCGAGCCAGTAACGACTAGTCCGGCACATCTCGTCCATCGATCATCGATCCAAGGGCCCGAGTTAAGGACGACAATGCAGCTATTGCTGTTGCCAAAAGTCTCGATGGTCACAATACTTAGACGGTCCTATGATCGATCACACAAGCTGCAGAAGCCGTATTCATCTCACATTTGTGGTGCGGTAGTGCTAAAAGCCTCTACCTCCTAGGGAGATTTGCTACTTGTCTGAAGTACTTATACATAATGACCCTGGACATGTCAGCCGTGTGGACGTGCCGACGATAGGCGTTAATCGTCTGCTGACTGAAAAATCCAGTCGGAGAACCTCGCCAGGTGGCAAATGTCCCATACCAAGTCTATAGTGCACCGCCTCTCTCAAATCCAGATCAAAAGGAGCAGTAAGGAGGAGGGATAATACCAGGAAGGATTACAGAAGCTGGTCTGAATTTAGAGCGTCCGTGGGCAGGGCGGTGGTGGATTTGGGCTGCGGCTCTTCTCGCCTTCTTGGAGAGCCTTTGAGGTGTGTCTCCGACTCTGTTGCGGGCTAGGAACGCCCTGGTCAGAGTAAGCACCTCGAAGACTTTCGCTATAGTGGGAGGAAGGGACTTTTCCGCCACGCTGTACTTTGTTCCATGGTGGCTGCAGGATGTTGCGCAAGTGGCTTTTGCGGCTGCAGGTGCTATATTTTCATTGAAAAGCTTGGATTGGGTTTGCGTTAGTGAAGACGTGGCGTAAGAGAGCCAGCTTGATGAGGTATCGGACTTGAAGCAGCTATTAGACGAACGACGGTATTTTGCTTTGAAGGCTTCTAATCGTGCCTAACCTGTTGGTCTAGTGGCCTGGAGTCATTGATGTATGTCGAAACCGTACTTGAGACTTGAATCTGGAGTGTTGTCGATGCCGGCCTATGCTTCAGGATTTCAAGACAAACCAAGCTTCCCAAAGCTGGACGAAGCTGAACGAAGCTCGAACTTGGCAAAGGAGATCATGAACGCTGGATTAACACCCTCAGTCATCACGCATAGGAAGAAGCATTGCGAGGATGCTGCATGCTGAGCTGCCGTGGTTGCGTGAAGCAGAGAAGTTCATCGTGGGAAGGCGGCCCGTTTAGGATGACCCTGGCTCCTCCAACACTGGGAATACCCTGTCTTGCCAAAAGCGTTCCGAGTGGACCCCAAGACAGCTACTGGAGGGATGGGTAGCCTCGGAAGATGTTATCAAGTGGCCTTGCAGGCTGGGATCGACCCAGAAGCTCAAAATAAGGGCGAAAAGCAAGCGAGAGGTTAAGATTATGTTGAAAAGGCGCGACTGCTTCTTTTCCAAGGTTTCAGGCTGGGAGCAGAAGGAGCAAGCTTGCAACATTGAGATCAAGGAAGGTATATCTTCCAGGACGGAGTATTTCAACATTGCGGCTCTTAAGAGACAGTTCGCGAACGTAGCGTATTAAGGCAAACAAAAAGGGGCGCTAAAATTGAATTACACGCACTATGCAAATTCAAACTCCACGTAGTATTGCCAGACTATATACATCAAGCAGGACTCTCGAATCACAGAGCTATCGCCCTGCATTAGTAATAATTCTGCATGCACAGTAACTACGCCTTGTTTTGGTGCGCCTCCGATCTGAACAACCAACTAAATCACAATTCCAGGCGAGCAGTAAAGAAATTTCAAATCACCGTCACCTAACCTCTCCCCGCTGTACTATGACTTCCACGAAAAAGCCCGTGCACACAATAATCCTAGATGCAGGACCGATCATCAAGAATGAGCCTTCAGTTTCGGTCCTAGTCAGCAAGTGCGAGAATCTCGTTACTGTGCCGTCAGTGATTGGCGAAATCAGAGATATACAAGCTCGATCCCGTCTGGAAATAACACTGCTCCCATTCCTGACTGTCATTAGCCCAAAGCCGGAAAGCGCCAAGTTTGTCGTGGAGTTCTCGAGGCGGACGGGGGATCTGCCCGTACTCTCACAATCGGATATCCAAATCCTAGCTTTGGCATACGAGCTCGAATGTAAGCAGAACGGAGGCGATTGCAGACTAAGGAAGGTACCTGGTCAGAAGAGGGTGAATGGCTCGCCACCTAAGCTGCAGAAGGACTCTTTGGGAGAGCCAGAGACCGCAAGCGAGCACCAGCCATCTTCCGATGTCCCTGTTGATCCTTTGACCACAGAGCCGACGACAGCCGTCCAGGATGCGGCAGGTGATCATAAGCTAAATGAAAGCGTCCCACAAGATGCGAATTTGATTGTTAGGGCTATGAGTGGCCTTGAGCTAGAGACCTCACAACCTGAGCCTGATAGCATATCTAACCTGTCTCCACATGGGAATGACGATTCGGCGGAAGCGGATGAAACACTCTCAATTTCAGAATCATCTGATTCGGAAGGCTGGATCACTCCGTCTAACCTGAAAAAACAGCAAGCCAAAGACCAAGATGCTTCTACTGTACCGATATCTGGGGACCAAATAATGCAAGTGGCTACTATTACTACAGATTTTGCTATGCAAGTATGTCCAGTACAAATGTTATTCTTATTAAACAACCCGCTTACAATCATAGAACGTCCTCCTACAAATAGGCCTGGACCTCGTTTCACCCTCACTACAAAGGGTCAGGAATATCAGAACTTATATTCTAAGATGTC
Source organism: Cladonia uncialis (assembly GCA_002927785.1). Classification (NCBI taxonomy): domain Eukaryota; kingdom Fungi; phylum Ascomycota; class Lecanoromycetes; order Lecanorales; family Cladoniaceae; genus Cladonia; species Cladonia uncialis. The sequence goes on from NAPT01000041.1 coordinate 37,071, forward strand.
ATGCCTGTTTTGAGAAAGTCAAAGGTATAGATTATCTAAATTATCGATACAGTATTTTAATGCGGTCATACAGATATGGACAAGCAATTCTGTCCGCGATGCGGTTTGTTTCCCAAAACTTCCAGACCAGGATAAATGTTGATTGCTAAGTAGGTAACCCAACACTGACCCGAGTATCCTGCTCTACGAACTCAAAAGGAGAGTTCAAGATCCATTTGAAAAAGAACATGCAATGGAATCATCGTGGCAATCGTTACAATATTCCAAAGCCTGTGCCGGGGACCGCTAATGGGAAAGTCGGCAAGGGTAAAGGAGGTGGCAAAGGCGGATGGGGTCAGAGTTTAATTCTAGCAGAAGATCAGAAGGAGTATCAGCGAGCTCTCAATAGCAGAAGTAGGAGAAAAGAGACTGATTTGATGGATGAAGATTATCTGCCTGGTATCCTTACTGGGGAGAGAGGGAGGGTAGGGGGAAGGCCGAAAGTTGGGGCGGGAAGGAATGTCAATTCAAAGAAGAGGGTCTCGTGATATGATAATTTATAATGTATGGGAATAGGACGACTGGGCTGATAATACTTGCATAGATAGACACTGCATCGAGTTGTGTCCTTTCAAGAGTGATAAGCCTTTTTATCCAAAGAATTGGATAGTCCGGAATCTCCCAAGGGCTTCTGATCATATTCAACTCCCTAGCACTCCTATCATGTCGATCCCACCCATGGTATATTCACAATTTCTCAACCTGCCTGTAGGCACACAATCCCTCAACGCCTTGACTCCATATCGATTCAATATCAATGCCCCAACACCTTTTCACTCTCTGCCTCCAGTCAGCCCTTGTTCTCTGCTCCTCGGGCCTACTCACTCAGCTGCGTCAAAAGCAATCCATATCTGATCACCAATTGGTCAGCTATAGCACCATTCAATCCTCTATCTAAATCACCTTTTCTTAAGCGTAACTCTATGTCTTGAGTATTTGTCGTCGGGACTGAATCGAGCTGGATGCGCTGATTTGGTGACCTCGCCAGCTTGGACCTGGTGAAGAATAACTCGTTAGCCGCTTTCGTCTTTTGGAGCTCGAAGAGAAGTACTCGCCTTCTTGAGGGTGTAGATTCGCTTGCCGTTGGCATCCAAGGTGTACATGAGATGCATGTTGCCTGGTTCCCTTGCGATTTATGGCTTGAAGCTCTGCTAAATCATAAGAGAAGGATAGTGCACAAATTCGGCTTGTGGTTGATATGGCGGAAACATTCCGCGCAGAATCTACAATTCTGCAACACCAACGTGAAAGTGCCGCTTTAGAAGCAATGCGAATACTTGCGAACGCATGGTGAACATGATGCGTGAGTCAGGGGAGGTGTCTGCAGAGAGCCAGCTGTGAGTCATATCCTTCTCTTCTATATCAAGGCAAGATATACACCATTGCGAGGATGACACCATACAGCGGCTTAGAAGCTTGACTCTGACTTTACGTCTTGCTTCGATGTTGGCTCAACATTCTCATTGAGAAGACTACAACGGTATCTGAGTGATCGGGGCACATAGGAAACACGCAGCTGTCTTCACGTATTCGATTGCTGACCCCTCGAAGAAGTTTCAGGTCCATGAGCTGGCATTCTTTGCGGCTGAAACACTTCTCCCATCATGACAACGAATACGGTTGCAAAGCCTTCACAGCAACCTAAAGAGATTCCATTAGCTCCACGACCCAGCATAGGCATTATCTACGCAAAACCTTTACCACTCAATACCTATCCTCTACCGCCTTTAATCCCTCATAACCCCATCTCAATCCTACACATCGCTTTCACCTACATCTACCAGATCCTTGTACCCCCATCATCACACCCAAATGTCCCATACAAAGCCTACTGGTCTCCTGAAACCCGCTCCGTTCATGTCACTGATGAAATAGCCATACGGGCATTATGGGAAAACGGTTTCTTCGGAAAAGGTAGTCTGAGCAGAAGCGAGCCTAGCTGGCTGGATCGAGAGAAGAGGAAGAGAGGCCTGCTTGTCAATGAAACCAGCGAGGAAGTTACAAAGCAACGACGGGAAGAGAGGAAGAGGTTTAAGAAAGAGAGGGCGAGAAAGGAAAGAGAGGCTATTGAAGAGAAGCTGAAAGAAGAAAGACGGTCCAAAGACAATGGCGGTATAGCTACACCAACCGCTCGTGCAAAGTATGAGGGCGTCAATGGCGGTTCGGTCCAGAGCCTAGCAGAGTCTATCGAGGCTTTGGTCGTGCAAGAACCGGAAGATCCACCAACACCGACCCCAATACTTATACAAAACGACGGTCTAACCCCCAAACAACCTCTCAACGGCCACATACTACCTACCTTTACCAGTCCAGACTCCACCATTCCCCCCATCCAAAACCAAGAACATCTCCAACTCACCCCCTCCGAAGCTTTCTTTCTCACCTACGCCCTTGGCATCCTATCAATCTATCCATCTGCATCCCCAGACTCCTCTGGTCCCCTCCCCACCTCTCGCCTTCTCCACCTCTTCCGCTCCACCTCGTACCAACCCCCAACCACGTCTTCTCTCCGTCGTGATGATCCCTTCCTCCTCTCCTACGTCACATACCACCACTTCCGCTCCCTCGGCTGGGTCGTCCGTCCCGGTCTAAAATTCGGCGTCGACTGGCTCCTCTACCTGCGCGGTCCTGTCTTCTCGCACGCCGAGTTCGCTGTCATCGTACTTCCTGCTTATACAGATTCATATTGGAGGGAAACCGAGGAAGTGAGAAAGGAGACGGAAAGGAGGGAAAAGAGGAGCTGGTGGTGGGTGCATTGTGTGAATCGGGTGCAGAGTCAGGTTAGGAAGACGCTTGTGATTGCATGGGTAGAGGTGCCGGGTGTGGAGGAGGTGGAGAGGGTTAGCAAGGGGAGGAATGAGAAAGAGGATAAAGATGGGGAGGTGGTGGATATCGGGAGGTTGTTGGGGTTGTATAAGGTGAGAGAGATGACGGTGAAGCGGTGGATACCGAACAGGGAGCGGGATTGAAGGACATCCGTTCGAGCTCTTTTTTGGCGACTGGCGTTCACGAGGCTTGATTGTGCATTCTAAAGATACCCATAGCTACCACGAAGCAAGCATACCCAAGAAAACCTATATCCATTACGAACTCTTTACAGAAGTCTTGTACTAGATATGTACGTACCTCACTCGGCCTCCCCCACCTCTTCAATCATCCCTAAGACTCTCCTCTACCCTCGGACCCCCATCCCTTTCTTATTCATCTCATGCACCACCATATCCGTCCCAACCCAAAACCTCCTTCCCCTCCACACAACCGTAACACCCCCCCAAAATGCCCACGCCCAAATGGGAAGCGCCAGCACTTCTCTCCCTAACCACGCCAAGAACCACTGACTAATTGGTCTCCTCGCTCCCTTTGCCCTTCCAAAGATAGGCCGTTCGCTAGGGTCTCCCGTTCCGCCGTGCTGGAGCAACGCCCATACGTAGCGATCGGCTGTTGCCCAGCATGCTACGCTGGCAAAAAAAATGAGCCAGAATGCGGTCCAAGTGTTTGTTATGGAAAGAATGCGAAGGGATGTGAGGCCGTAGGCACCGTAGAGGGAGCAGAGAAGGGATTCGGTGCCTGGCTCGACGAGCGTGGCGAGGGTGACGGTAAATTTTCTGACGCGAAGCCAGCGGGTGCGGCGGTCGAGGTAGGATATGAGTGAGAGATTAGAGGTAGGTTGTGTAGCGAGGTTGGATGGGTGGGGAGGCAGGAGGCCGTGCTTTTGCCAGGTAATGTGTGAGGCAGGCAGAATAGTAGGGTCATCAGGGGATTGACCTTCGCTATTGGCGCTTTCCTGCACCGAAGGCGGAACGGGCGAGCGCCAGAGGAGGTCGCCGATGAGGTGATCTTCGCAGATATTGGTGCTGAAGAAGTCAATGCCGGGAGCGTGGGCGGGATGGGATGAGGTCAGAGCGTTGAGATGAGAGCGTCGGAACATGTTTGATTTGCCGACTATGCAGGGGGCAATGGCGACGGTGGAGATTGCGGTGTAGAACTTTGCGTGGGAGGTGGAGAGGAAGAGTTCTTCTAGAAGGCCGCCTGTTATTAAGTTTGACAATTTGCTTTTCAAGCCGGGGGATTGAGAGTTGGGCTTTGCGTCGCGGGTTGTAGAGACGTCGACTACCAGAGGTAACTGGTGAACGAATTTATACTTCTGTCCTGGAGCTGTAGATGTGAAGCCACAGAGGAGGTCCACCAATCGTCCTGCCACCACAGGGCTGACCCAGACGTTGCAATCGATAATCCATACTATATCACCTTTTGCTTCTCGGTATGCTCTGCTCATGTTCCGGATCTTAGGGTTTGGGCCTAGGTTCGTTGTACGGCCATTGCATCCTGAAAGGTTTGGGTCTTCCTCTTCGACAAGGACCTTCGCATCGAAGGAAGGAAAGTCGTGGAGTAGGCGTTCAAGGATTGGTGTTGCTGGATCATTGCGAGACGAAATACAGAAGTAGATGGTCAATCGTTCAGAAGGGTAGGTTTGGTGGAAGGTTGCAGCGAGACATTCGTATAGGTAGGGCTCAATGCCCTTCACGGGGCGTATTATAGTAACATGAGGGACATTTGGGAGGGGTAGAATATTTGAAACGGAGGTTGAAGGTGCTTTCGATTGATCTTTGCGTCTAGACCTCCGTCAGCTGGCATAATGGCTTGCTATTAGGCAATCAGTACATTTTGAAGATGCCAATGGCACAAACTGTAAGGACAGTGAAATACCATACCAGGCAGGCAATGGCTATAAATTCTAGGAATAACATTATAGGGACTGCTCACCCAGATTATAATTGGCTGTAGTGAACGCAATGGCTTCCACCGAGTCCGCCATTCCACTTTCTTGGGAGTATCGAGGCGGAACTTCCGGAATTTGATAGATATTGATTACGGCTAGCGGTTTTGTTTCCGCCCTTGCAGGCGTATTAACATTTCACCTACGGAGAGTGAAAATGTAAGTCTTGATTCGCGCTAACGATATTAGCGTGCCAAGGATACAGCCCTATAAGCCCACCCCTAAAGGGGTGCCTAGATAACACCCGTTGCAGGGCTACTAATAGGGACCCCTTAAGATTCTAAATACCTAATATAGGGGCTCTTCGCCTAACATACCCACGAAAAAAGCCAAAGTCTGGGCCCCCGAGCACCCCGAAGATACAGGTATGCTCCAGGGGTTTATCTAAATTTAGGGTTAGGGCTTTACGAAAAAGGTTAGCGCAAATCAAGACTTACATTTTCACTCTCCGTAGTCTACATATCAACAAGATCATACTTAGCAAAAGCCAGCTCTCAGTACTCTCGGCTTAGCGACTGTTGATTTGACAGCATTCTAGTACGTTGTCATCCTTGGAAGCTAAGCATAGAATTGAAAGCCATTCCTCAGGATGTAACGATTTCGGATTCGGTTGTGTCTTCAATTCTTCAGATATGTCTATGCCTATGACGTTGGCAACGCATGCTGGACAAGAGTTGTGGAAGGTCGGAGATAGCATCCATTGGGCAAGGCACTGGGTCGCCCAGATATGGCCACAATTGAGTTGGACTGGGCGGTTCATCATCTCACCATGCTTCCAGGAAACCTGCCGGCAATGTGGGCAGATGTTCCCAGGACCAACGTCTGAATTCTGACGGCAAGGATACTGATGAGGAAGTTAAAGATTGCATTGTTGAAATCTGTCCTGGAAGCACTCTTCTCCGATTTCATCTCGAATAAATAACAGCGTGGCTTTTGATGGCGTACTCTTTGGTTATTGATTAACCTAAGATGGTTCGGACGCAGTTGGCCTCTGCATTGGGCTGACAACTTCAAGAGGCTTTGACGAGGCTCAGTTCATCGGTGATATGTTGCAGGAAAACGGGAATGAGGAAAGGCAGGAAGATCATATCAGCATTACTTTGTTTGAGTGCGCCGTCTTTAGTGCTGCTTTCATGCTGAATTTCTGCGATGCCCAGAAAGTACGACTCGAGGAGAGGACTAGTGCCTTGCAAAATACGCGAATGTTTCAATACTTGGCTGTCCACTATATCGCCATACACAATACAAAGGTGTGGTCACTGGCAGAATGAAAAGTCATCGATGAGTCGTTATCAACGATATCATAGTAAAAATGGTCAAGTCGAGTACTCTCTAGCGCTACTCTATTTTCAGACCCAATTGTGGTAGCTCAAAGTCTCTAGTATACAGGACACATTCCACCCAGATAGGATTAGGCCGGCAATCTGCAACTTCAGAATGTCTCGAAACCACCCTAGCCGCGCTTTTATTGGACTTCCAGAGCTTCTGAAAATATGTAAGTACCGTCTGTACCCGAATATAGCTTGAAAAACCGACATACACAGCCACAATTCCTGTACGTACCATTCCAGGTATGACCGCACTCTGCGTTGCTCACGCGCGCATAACCTACCTCACCTCCATCTTATTTGACCATCTAAAGCGTTGGATCGAAATGTCTCAGTAAGCTGCGCGATTCCGTTATCTACGCACCGCATGATATAAGCGCTTACATTAAATCCTCTGCGCTTCTCCTGTCTTTCATACACGCAGTTTTTGACATCCAAATTCGCCCGAACAGCTCAACAGAAGGACTTTCGCACAAAATGACCTTCATCCACAATTGTCTGTGAAGTCACAAACCATCCGAACGCAATTTATGGCCATCTATTCCCTGCTTATCTTGGTCAACCGTATTTTTTGACCCTTTAAATATACTAACATGATTTTCTTCGGTCCTCACTCATCTTGGTCTGCTCTGTTTATTACTTCCTTAATATTCCTCTTCCCGTACAATGACCTCGCCTTCCCACTGATTCAAAATGCAACAAATCCTTACTCTAATTACGCAGTGGAGTGTAAGGATGACATATCCTGGGTAGATTTTGCTACAATACCGCCGACTGTCAGCAAGCTATCGAAGATTTCTATTTAACGGCGGTATTCATTATGGGACGCAGACCCGTGGAATTCACTGCTCACGGGTACCCAGGACATTCTGGACTGCCCGTTATAGCTCTTCCTACAAAGATTCACTCAGGTCTGTCATTCGCTCTCATTGCTACATCAAATTAATCTTCTTCCAAAGGTACATGTGCTATAGTTATCGATTTCTCTGCCATCCGGCTATCGGCCGTTGGCAATTTTCGTGACCTCGGGCTACTTGCAAGTCAGATATGTCTTCGATGCATTGGCGAAACCAGGCCGCAGAAATTGGGATGGGGTATAGATCCTGCAAATCTGGCGCTTGGAGTGTGGTTTTGCGCTACAGGGAGCCAGTTGGATATAAGAACTTCAGTCTCTGGTGTGGTGGAATGGAATGGTAATAGTACTTTTGGGTGGAATGAGACGCTTGGGGGGACGGAGGTGAAGAGAAGCTCGAGTTTAGACTTGAACAGTCTTGCGGCGACTTAAGCAGATGAGTGTGTGTAGGAGCTGGAGATTGGTAATGGTTGAAGGATTGATATCAAAGCACTTGTTTCCGATGTCCACTATGCTTGCAAACCCATAGCAGAATGAATTGTAGCACGCAAGACGGCACAGGTCAAGTACAGATGCTAATTCTTTACGTTTACCATCTTCAATGGGGTACAAATGTTTACTGCTTAGCTTGACTATTCTGGGTTCTCTAGAGGGGAGAAAATAGAAGTTGACAGCCTGAAGTCCTTAATCAGATTATCTCATATTCCAATTCATACTCATTTCGACGGCCCTAAAAGAAAGGAGAATATCTCCTGCATATAGATCGCCGCTTTACACTTTCCAAAAAGCCCTTAAATTTTGGCAGTCTTTCGGCAGACGTTTACTGCTCAATATATTTATGAAAGAAAATATTCACTATTCCAAATAGTCAAAAACTCCGAATACTCTACATCACATCCATCGGCATGCTACGTTGTTCTCTGTCACATTCCCTTTCACCTGACTTCAATTTAAGCTACTACTTGCGTTCCGTGGCGCACGCGGAGGACGGGCATAGCTATTCAACTACGCCTCAATATCGCATATGGGGGTCGGTTTCCGGTGAAGCCCCCAAAGACTCCGTGTCGCCCTTCCATGTAACGTGGGGTTTCAAAAGGATTTGCAATCCACTATATATCTAGTCGCCGGACAATCAATTAGGAATTTGAAGGCATAATTACTAATAATATCAAGGTATCAGACAAATCATCGATTGTAAACGCTGATACGTTAACTTGGGAATTTCTGAGCATCCATCCTAACGATTAGCAATTAGACTAAGTCTTAATTTACTAGTATTCTGCTTCTTTCTTCGTCCCAACCGCTTTCGACGAAAGAGTATTGCGGATGGAAGTCATGCATAATGACATGGGCTGAAATTCTCGACGCGCCTTATCGCAATACATGTCCAATTGCCGTTTGGGCACGGCGCATTGAAGAGTTAGATGGCGTACCTGCATCTCGACGTGTTTCACGTCTGTTGAGTCTAGTCAGAACGAGACATTCTTGCGATGTTCACTGGAGCCATACATCGACTATGGCTTCAACCCGTAGGTCTGACGATCTTCCACACTAAACAAGCACTACGGACATAACTCAGAGGAGTCCAGCTCGAACAGGTTGTCAGAACGTCATGTAATAGGCACAGCATTGTTACAGCATTGTTACAGAGTGTTAGATCATAGCATAGCTGGAATTCGCCCCTTTCACATCTTTGATCATCTCAACAAACCGACTGGCGAATGATTATAAAAGCGTGCTCTCTAGCAGTGATGATTTGCATGACCATACTCTCAACACCCACAAAACTCAGACTTGGACCGACATTCACCACTTCAGTTCAACGAACACAAACGAATCACCATCTGCATCTGACTCATCTCCCGCACCCTATCTTCTTAATCAATATGCATCCCAGCACCATCCTGTGCCTCCTGCTCACACCTCTCCTCACCTCCGCACTGGGCATAAACTGTCGCGGCAGCAGCGACTGCGACTTCGCCACCACAGGCGCCATGTCCGAGATAGTCAAGTTAATCGACAGCATGTCTGATAGTACATGTGTGACCTCCGGCGAACAAATCGCCTGTTTCGACGCCGGCATTACCTCCATCTGTGCATTCACGCAGAAAACCGGAGCGACGGTCTGTGGAGGCGAACTCAAGACTTTGATTGGAGATTTACAGGGACATGGTTGTGGGGAATGTGGGAGCGTACCGTTGGGATATCCCGGAACAAATGATGTCTCGAATGGAGAGTTGACGGTCAATGCGGCGGAAGATAATTGTAGGGGAAATCCGGATGATGATGGTGAGACCGGGTTGTGTCCGGGCATTAGTTAGATGGCTCGAGGGGGGGAAGCGACTCTAATTCCTTGCGAAATTCTTTATTCCGAGCAAGTTTGTATGCGTAGTAAAGCGTGTTAGCATTGAATTAGGCTTGACGTTTCGGCGCGTTCGGCACATGCCGTACTATAAGGGCATCCAGTAGGATGAGCCGCTTGGCTGATTTTATATATATATATATATGATATGGTCCAGTTATCAGAGATTGTTCAAAGTGAGTGGCAGTTAGTAGTCAAATATATCCTGAACTCCCGGGATCCTTGCAGCAGGAATGTAGCTACTCTTTCGAAGCAGACATTTCGTATGACAAAGGAGCCGCCGTTATGGATCCTGGTGGGCCCTCTACCAAAGCATTGCTGTCAATTTCGCTCGGTCTGTGGTCCCCATGAATTTCGTGTACATTATCATATCTTGATCTGGCCAGTACGGAGGGATGTGATGAGAGCTCCGATTTCTTCCACTCCTCTGTTGTGCCTTTTTGTTGGAGCCGGTTACGTTTTGGTCGCCGATAGCCGAAGACGTACACCAAGGCGGACACAATGGCTATTACTACGACGCCGCCTACTACGCCTCCGGCTATTGCTCCCGTTGATTTCGACGATGATGAAGACGGTATATTTGAAGCTGGGCCTTGCCCGCTTTTACTATTGGCTGTTGGGGACGTGGATGCGGACGTGGATGCGGATGCGGATGTCGAATTTATCGTGACTCTGGGAATGGTCTTCCTGAAGATGGGACCCAGGGCGCTATCATTGAAACCACCTGACGGCGAGACTAATGTAGCGCCCCCGGATGGACTAAGACAAGGTCAGTAAGAATTACCTTTTGCGCGAGGTTTGACTAACCCTCCGCCAATAACGTTTGAGACTTGATCAGGTACTTCATATGGTTCGGAACCTGGGTAAAATGCGTCCTGCCACTCGAAGGTTGTAGTATCAAGCTGCCGAATTGCGCCCCATGATGAATTGCATTTTGTCGTATTCACTCCAACATGATCCTCCGAGAATGTGAGTATACCGCCAAGAACCATCATTTGCCGATCCTCATACAAAGCGCAGGCTGTTCCAAAGCGGCCAACGTAAGTACCTAATCGCGTTTCCACGTTATTTGTAGAAGTGATATTGATATATCGGAATGCGGGAATGGCTAACACGTAGACATCCTCGAACGTAAGTCCCTCGATTGTATTATAGCCGCCGTAGAAAGTGATTTGAAAGCTAGAGTCATCTGGTGAAGCTGATATAACCGAACAAAAACTGGAGCGACCGATTGGAACATCACCGGTAGCAGTCACATTCAACCTTTGTGATAGTAAGCTTGAGTTTTAGCAGTACTGCCCAATAACTGTACCATGTGTCTGAGTCTATATCGTAGACGTGTATCAAAGACATATCACTCATGGCGTAATTCTGAGAGCCCAGAGTCAGTTAGTCTCAATTTATTCAGGGTCATGACAAGCAAACAGTGGTCCATCCTCCGAAAGCTATCAGGACTCCCTTATTTCCAAATCTTGCATACTGCATAGCCCCAGTGTCGAGCTGGGGTGTACCCTGAGTCTTGTTCGTCCAAGTTAGATTGTTTGGGTCTGATGCGTCAAAAATGATCATTCCTGGGGGGTTTTGTTCGTAGTCTCGTAGCGTAGAGAAAATCCCCAAGCCACAAAAGGAAAGCCCCAAGCCACTAGTTGAGGTAGTTGCCGACATCGCCCCTGGTCTATTCGCAGTATTGAAGCTTCCACCGCTAACAGAGGCATTCTGCCATGTCTGCGAAGTCGCGTTGAACGAAGGGACAGTTGAACTATTCGGAACACCGTAGCCATCAAAGTGGTAAAACGTTGTCATGAGGGGATCAGTAAACATAGCACCGCGTCCAGTCCAGTCATCTCCTGGAGCAGCCATAGACTGGAAAACGTTGGGTGATATTGTGGTATCAAGCGGAAATGAAGTGTTTAGGTCGAGCCAAAAAATCTTGTCCTCTACCAATTCATTAACATGTATTCTACAAGATCAGAGGCAGAGGCCGTGGTACCCAGCTCAAAGTCACCACCATCAAAGACGTAATCCCCGCTCATGAAGTAGAGCTTGTTTTCCAGAATCACAACTAGACTCGTTAATGAAAGGGTCCGAAAAGAGCGGTACACACTCACCGTCAGGTAGATCTATTACACAGAGACTGCCCTGTGCAACAGCCACGTCTCGTTCCACTAATTCCGTAGCAAAGCATGTCAAAAGAAATTGAAAGCACGCCCATGTCAATCCGACGGCCAGATACATGGCTCAAGACGACACAGGAATCGGTGGCATGAGAAAGATGTCGCGCAACCGTAGCCAACGGTGGGAGAGTGGCGCAGAATGTTCGAAATGTTCAGATGGTGGGAACAGCCTTGAGAAGCCGCCAGCGCTCAGCCGCTTTGATTGACCTGGCTTTGCGGGTCGAACCTCTCGGGGAGACTGACTGCATGTTCAAGATATGTTTGCGGTTTAATACTTAATCGTATCAGGTTCGATTACTAATGGCGGTGCCAGGAAAGTACGAAACCTAATACTATTAAGTATTAAACCGCAAACACGATAAGTTAACCGCTTCCCAAAGCTATGAGTGGCTGTAGCAGGCGAATCCTCGATGCCTCGCATGAGATTGCCAGCAACGCTAGCCCCTCTCGGACTAATTGCGTCTCTTCGCCTGCGCCCCCCACCCCAAACCAGCTATCAGCTGACGGCTACCTTAAGTCCGGGGAAACATCCGTTGCTTGCCATACTCTAGATTTGAACATGGAAGATCAGCCCGGCTCCATAATCCTTCATACCCCTGTAATGGTTTTATAAGGCTACGGAGGCCAGAGTGGCATCAGCCTTGCTTCATATCGTTCACAATCACCAACCCTTCGGTAGACTTCTCTACAGATTATTGAAACTGTAAGACATCCAAGCCATAAACCTATGACTGATATTCCATCATGCGAATCAATTTCCCATGCGATAAGAGCAAGATAACTGCGTCGATTTCATCCTCTGGCAATTCAACAGAGAATTGGCGACAGAAACAGCGCTGATAAGGATTTGATGGTTTGTCAACAGCATTATGAACCGTTACACTCTTGCGTGCCAGTAGTCCGCTCTACTAATCCGGAAGAAGGTGTTCGAAAGACTGAAGTTGATGAAGGCGTTTCTCTCAGAGCAATAGACCCAGCTTCATGATGGCTTCCTGATTGTCTCTCTGTCTCCAGACGTTGCCTTCTATTGCTGAGCCTTGTCTGGATATATGGCACAAGGTTGAAGTATCCTCCGCATATGAAAACTCCCGTCCATAAGGCCAGCTCAGTACCGTAGATTGCCATTCCGAGCATGTTCAACTCCGCTTGGAAGACTAATGCTATGAGTAAGATCTGATATAGGCATAGGACAGACGGGGAATTATACAAACTGAGATAAGAGAGAAGAGATCTCCCGCGGCATCAATACCTACAAAGATGAAGCTGATCCCTCGCACAGTACGATGCGTAAAGATATCCCAATAATGGCGAAGAACACCCAAAGCAAGGAAAACGGCTGCTAGGATGGCCATGAAGGTAATAGGCCACTTGATGTGCCTATCGATCGCTTTCTATGTCTCTCTTTCAGCACGCTAATACCTTAGCAAACCTCCATCCACTTACACGCAATGCAAAGATCAATCCAGCTTCTATACCACCCATTAAAACGCACATACCAATCAAAGTCACTGCACATCTTGAAACCTTCCAGCCTTTACCATAGTGGTAGCATTGGCTCCAAGTTAGTAGACTGAGAAATGTCAAGATCTGCGCCTGTATTCTCAGTGCAATATTGAATTCCTCAACAATATTGTAGACACCCAATGGGACTCCAGCTGATGCCCATAGTAACATCATGGACGGCTGAAGACCCGTTGTATGATGCCGTCTATAATTGATAATGATCTGAGGTATCAGCTGTTGATATGGTGATCAGCTCTACTCCCAAAGATTCCAGCCGGGTGGAGTACCTGAACAGACCAACAGATGGCACCCAAGGTACCGAGAACATTAGCTGCTACTGGTACATCCATGACTGACTGGCGTACCCAGCTGCAAGGGTGAAAGGAAATCCTTGGTGCGCTTGGGTGTGATAATGCAAGATTCGGCGCTAGTGTCATCTACTTGTAGGGCTGAGCTAGCGTAAGTAAACAACACGCAAATGAGTTCCAATCTTGAAGCTTGACGACAATCTCCAAACATATTCCGCAGACAGAATTAATTCTACTTTCTTAAGAACTATTATTAGGCGATTGCAAAGGGAACATGTCGGAACCCACGTCGCCCTCCCCTCCACCACGACTCGAACAGCGTTCGCAAACACACCTCCTTCCCTCCTCAATTTTTTCTACGCCCTCTCTCAGCTCTACACTCCCACTTCCACGGCCAACATCAGCCTCGGGCGGCTTTCATCGTAGCTCTTTGCAGAGGAAAGGACGCACTGGATGCTCCCGTCATCGACATACGCGTTCTAATACATCAATTTCCCATTCCAGTGACGGTGATGGAAGCTTAGGAGACTTTAGTATGGAGAATTACACTATTGATCTTGCTCAGCTTGGGAGGAAAGTTGGTGGAGCACCAATGGTCGGAGAAAAGCACGCGGACAGGGATGGCTCAAAGGGCGGGGAACCACAGCCAGCAGTGAAGGATCGTAACGAAGCCCTCGAGGAAGATGAATCGGACTATTTTGATGGCGATTACAGCATTGACTTGGGTGCGTTAGGAGACAGCTCGAGTAGTGTGGTGCTTGAAGAAAGGGTGTCACAGAGAGATCAGATACCTAGTGAAGACGACGGACCAGAAGACTTTACGCTGAATTTGGAGAAATGGATGAGAGGGACTGGAAAGTGGGAGAAGAAAAAAGATGTTAAGAACTCTAGTGATGATCATGATCCTCAGGACGATCAGCAGAAAGCTGCGCATGCCGAATCAGAAGAGCCGATTGACGAGAGTGTTTTTGAACCTGTTGGAACGTCTACACCTGCGCCGGTGAATCATGCCATCGAGGACTTTCAAGAAGAATCAAGGCTAGGAGCTCCTCCCTTATCTCGGCTGAACACGGAGATGAGACAAGATAATACGGCTGAAGAGGTTTTCGATCGCATTGCTGCTCTACGGGCGGAGGTTGAGAGCATGCGGATGGAGGAGGAGAACCGCCGATTGGCGCACCAAGCTCTAGAGCAGGAGAACAAAGATATGAAGGTTGAACATAAGGCTGCTATGGAACGCGAACAATCAAGGCATGATACTCTGCACCAAGAGCATGAGCAATTGAAAAAAGCTCACCGGGATACGCAAGAGGCTTTACGACAGGAGAATGAGCAGCTCAAGCAGAAGTATGACGATGCCATAGAGCAGCTACAAGTCTTGGCACAAGAGTCCTCACCTCACGGTGCAAAGGCAGATCAAGCGGATGTTACAGATGGATCCACCGCAGAAGAATTAGCAAAGTTCAAGGCAAAAGGAGAAGCGGATCAGATAAAGGCTGAGACCAATATTAGAGCTTTGAACTCCGAACTACGTTCGTTCCAAGACGAGTGCTTCGCCCTTAGAGCTGAGATCGAATCTAACAAAGGAAACTATGATTTGAAGGTCAAGGAATTGAACTCAGAGCTCGAGGCAAGAAAGAATGAGATTGCTCTCGAAAGAAAGGAATCAATAGAGCGTGGAAATGAAGTAGCGTCTTTGACTGCAACAATTGAGCAGAAAGATAAAGAGATATACGCAATGGACGGCGAAATCAAGGCTCTTAGAATTGAGCTTAGGCACGCTCAAGACCAGCTTGCAGAGCTCGAGGCGAAGAAGAATGAGATAGCACTTGAGCGGAAAGAATCCATACAGCGGGGGAACGAGACAGCATCCCTGACCGAAACCATTGAGCAGAAAGAAAGGGAAATCTATGCTCTGGACGGTGAAGTAAAAGCAATCAAGATGGAGCTTGAGCATGCTCAGCAACAGCTTGCGGAGACGAGGCGTATTATGGAGACTGTCGAGGATGAGAATGACCGTCTGATGCAGCAGAATGATCGACAGGCCCAGGAGGTTAAGGATCTGAAAGCGACGATTAAAGATTATACTAGCAAGGAGCTAACGGCAGGAGTGATTACCAACAACACGAAAGAGTCTCAGCATGATAAAGATTCTGAACGTATTGACAAGGCAACCCATGAAGCAGCTCTTGAAGCTCTCTCCCAGCAATATCAAGATGCCCTCGAGTCACTTGGAAATACCCATGGCAAAGAACTTCAAATCCTGCGTTCTGCTCTCATGAAAGCTAGCCTAGCAATGCAAAAGCGCGAAGCTAAGCTTGCAAGGGTTCACCAAGAAGAGGTCGCCTCTCTTAAAGAAGAAATTGCCGACCTGAAAAAATCAGCCAAACCTTTCCAGTCGTCTGATACGGGGATTGAGAACGAACTGCGCTCAGCAATCAGAGTTCTGAGCTCGAAGCTGGAGAAAGCCAACGCATCGCGTAAATCAGCACGGGCAGAGGCAGCAGAGGCCCGTCAGAAAGTAGACGATATGCGGGATACGAATACAGCTGTAAATGCTGAATTAGAAGCACGCTTTGCGGATGCGGTTGAGGCTAGAGAAAAGGAATGGAGAAGAAGAATTGCATTGTTGTTCAGAGAGCGAGAAAAGATGGCCAAAGCTCTGATGTGGGGATGGGGTAGGGAGGAAGTTGGCCCCAAAGGACCCGAACGTGAGCAGGGGTACAAGTATAAGTATATCGTAAGGTAGTCACTT
This sequence comes from Cladonia uncialis, assembly GCA_002927785.1. NCBI lineage: Eukaryota > Fungi > Ascomycota > Lecanoromycetes > Lecanorales > Cladoniaceae > Cladonia > Cladonia uncialis. The sequence continues at coordinate 53,170 of NAPT01000041.1, forward strand.
GACTGAAACCAAGCAATACCTTTCAAATATCGTCTATCGACTACAAATCAATACGAGTCATCTGCTTTCAGCTTTGAGCGGTCTCCTGATTTCCCAGTATTGGAGACAAAATGGCCAATAGCAGAGAAAAAATGTACTCAGAGCAATCAGTACGAAGAGTCCAAACAGCAACGCGAGAATATCCAGGAAGTACCCCACGCCTTCAATCAGAAATGGCCAAACTACAAGCTCCTACCATCTTTGGTTCATCTCTCTACTCACTGATGTATAGACGCGAATCTCTTGCTCACCGTTCATTGGCTTTCCGCTACAACTGGGGTACGATGGTCTGACATTAGACGCCACCAAGGACGTGTAGTTTTGACTTGCGAAACAGGATCTTAGCCCACGTTGAGTAGGCACATTCGCACTGCCCGTTTTCCAAGCTCAATCCGTTGAAGGAGAGCCCGAGAACACCATAACGCCAATACTTTATACCCTGGGTATCAAATCCCCAACTTCTCACTCGCCATTCTCGCCCCCTCAACCCTCGCCTTAATCTTCTTCATAGCCACGTCCCTTGCGAAATCCGGACTGCCATGCTTCGGCTTCACATCTATACTAAACGGACTGAACCCACAATCATCCGTCGCCCCCAACTGATCCTTTTCAATATACTTACTCGCCTCTACTAAATCCTGTGCCACCTGCTCCGGCGTCTCTACCTTTGGATCAAGCGGATTGGTCACGCCTATAAACGCCACTTGTTTCACGCCATCAGCATCATGACGGATAGATTTCCCGATTTGTTGGTAGATGCTGGATTTGTCTTTTTCGCTGGCTAATTGGATAAGGAAGTAGCCGGCGTTCATTTGGAAGAGGCTAGGGAGGAGATTGGAGTAGGGTACTTCGCTTGAGTGGACGGAGTCGCAATCACCGCCAGGGCAAGTGTGGATGCCAATGTTGGTGCGTTCCGAAGCGGAGAAGCGGGCGAGGACTTTGTTGTTGAGGTCTACAAAGGTTTTGAGAAGGGAAGCGCCAGTCCAGGGGTTGCGGGGGTCGTTTTTGGAAGCGAGGCGGCCTAGGCATCTGTCAATCGGCTGGAGACTATCCCTGGAGCATACATACCTTCAGTGAAATCAATAGACACCCTCTTCGCCCCTGCCTCAAAGCAGCCACGGATATCATTCTCGCACTGCCAGTCTCAGCAACCGTAACGCCACTACAAATCGCCTTCTGGAACAAACACCCACCTCATCAACCAAATCCTCTACGAACTTCTCCCTCGAATACCCCTCCACCGTTCCATTCAGAGGATAAAGCAAATACAACATACTCGGCGCAATAACCGCCGTCTTCATCCCCTTCCCCGTCCCCTTCGCATACCCCACGCTCTTCTTGAAATTATCATATGCATACGTTTTATACTTAAGTGGTCCGCTCGTCAATCTTGGCAGTTGGCGGTGATGGCCGTCGTCGAAGATTGCCTTTACAACATCGACATCAACTTATCCAAGAATAAGCGCATAAGAGGGACATACGAAATACTGTCCATCAGCAGCCAGATTACTCGCCAACCCTTTCCCACCCAGTGCATCGATAATGGGATAGGTAGCGAAAGAGGAAGCGCGTTGCTCGCCGTCTGTTAAGAGTGCTTCTCCTGTCTCTGCCATCTTGCGTACGGAATCTTCAGCTGCTTTGTCTTGAGCAGCAATGAGTTCGTCATGAGAGATGGTGCCGGCATCGTAGTCTGCATAGGCTTTTTGGAGGTCTGGGGTTGTCAATGGTGTTAATTGAGCGGAGTTGGGCCTGGGAAGGTGTAGGAAGGGGAGACAGGAGGACATACATTGAGGGCGGGGCAACGAGCCCACGACTTCGGTTGGAATGGGCATTATGAGGATGAGGCTGTGAGGAATGATACACTGGCTGATGTCAATGCTTTTGGGGAAAATGCTCGAAACAATCGCAAGCTATGGATTAGGGTTAGAATTGGTATCAGTTGAAGGATGTCAACACTCGAGGACAGCAATGACGCAGAAGTTGAATTGGATTGGTGCAGTGGAAAAGGTCAAGGCGCAGGAGCTTTCCCCGCATCCACCATCTTGATCTCCACCCCACACCCCTCAATGGCAACGTCTTAATCATTGCGGGGTGCAGCAGACCGGTGCTCAGGGTCCAGGCCTTGCGGATGGCCTACGCTGCTTCTGGCTTGATGAGATGTAGCGCCTCTTAGTACTCGGCGGTGATTTCTACACAGACTAGTATTGTAGCTGGTACTCATGTTCCTTATTGGTGACAGGGTATCATCGTATCACAGCTGTATTATGAAATCCCACTTATGGCTGTTGGACACTTCTATGCTGCATGTTCTATCAGTCTTGCTTAGCGCTAGTCCTAATTGAGGTTTCGGAGACTTACTCCTTAGTTTCTCGGTGCCCAAAAGCTCCCACCTAGTCCGACCAGTGTTTTTCACGTTCAACGAAAGCACCGCTAATATTACTTAATGCAATCTCTGTGTTGATTTGTTGTTTCATCCAACGTCTTACATCTTATTTGTCTATATAATACGCCGTATATAAACACCTATAGCCATAATCATACGCTCATTGGCTGAAGCTAGATTACTATCTCAACAGTGATCTGAGAATGCAATAGCTTCACTCTGAGTAATGAGAGCGAAATTGCTGCCATTCAATAGTATCATCTCTCTTACTATTAGCATTTTTCGTTGACAGCCAAGTGTAGTCAGGATTCCGGGTAGTTTTGACAGATTCCTTCACAGAACTCGAAAACAAAGTGCATCATCCTGGAATCTTCCCATGAACTGCTGCAATACTCAACCCTTTCAATCCAGGTCGTAGCATCAAATGATCAACATCCAGACAATGAACGTTAATCTCTGCGCCTAGAATTATTGTGTACGAATGTTCAGGACTCTAGATAACTCATATACACCATTCGCATGGTAAGATGTGCTGGAGAGGCTGAGATGAGGACTGAGACAGTCCCCAAAGAAGGCGTTTCCGGGCTGATCTTCAAAAAATTCCAATCACGAGCCACAGACTCAAAGCTTAGCAGCTTCAATCTTGCCTAAGCCACCGCCTTCAACTCTATAATCCCTCCCTCGTTTCCACCCCATCCAAGCGTTCAACATGTCTTCACCACCACTCCCAGGCGAGAGCCCTTCGCTACTCCACGCCTGCTGCTGCGGTATAGCAAGGCCAGGGGACCCTGTCAAGCCAACAGCAGGTCTTTGTTCGTAAGCTTGCTGCTCTAGCTCGGCTTGTGAGAGTACAGGCGTACAACATGCATCTTTGCCAGCAAAGACTTGCTCCCATTCATGCCTTGTCTTTTCCAAGAATCGCTTACGGAATATATCTCTCATAGACGACCACATGCTTCGGTCGAAACGTGTAGCCTTCACGGTTGAGTCCAATTGTAACCCTTTAACCAATTCATCGAAAAATTGTGGTTCAAGAGCCCCAACAGCCATATATCCGCCATCTTTACACTCATAAACATCATACCACGGACAACCACCGTCAAGAAGATTCTCGCCCCTAGGTTGATCCCACGTAGGAGTCTTTGTTGCATATCTCATAAAAGTTCCCAGATAGGCACTTCCATCCACCATATTCGCTTCCACTACCTGTCCTTTACCCGTTTGTGATCGACTCAGCAGTGCAGCCAATATACCAAAAGCACACATAAGCCCACCGCCAGCGAAGTCTGCAAGGATGTTCGCTGGTGCGTATGGTGGAGCTCCTTTTCGACCGAGTTGGCTCAGGATGCCGGAAACTGCGAGATAATTGATGTCATGACCGGCCATGTCTGCGTAAGGGCCATCTCGACGAAAACCGGTCAAGCGGGCGATGATAAGACGAGGATTTTCCGCGAGGAGACTCTGAGGATCGAGATTGAGAGATTCGAGAACACCGGGTCGGAAGGGTTCAATAAGGACGTCTGCGTTCTTGAGGATGGATTTGAGGAGGGAGAGAGCTTGGGGAGATTTGAGGTTGAGGGCTATGGATGATTTGTGACGAGCGAGACTATCGGTAGTTGGAGGAGGTGCTTTTGAGGTATGGGCATGAGGATGAGGTCGGTCAATGCGTAGGACAGAGGCGCCATAGTCGGCAAGGAGGAGGGAGGCGAATGGGGCTTGTGAGAATCAAGCTATTAGGACGATCCTTTAGCAGTAACGCAGGTGATAGCCTACCTGGAGCCAGGCCAGCTAGCTCGACAACTCGGAGACCGTGCAGCGGTGGACAGGCAGGCATTATATGTAGTACGATGTATTCTTCTGACTGATGTTATGGAGTGGGGGATGGAGCGGGGCAGGTTTAGGCGAGTCATTCAGCCTTGCAGCTTGGCAGGTAAAGAAGACACTACACAGCATCTTTTATGTAGCTTCAAAGATAAGGTAAGTACCGTAATGACCACTAAGAGAATCGGTGCGCCGCCAACTCTAGCTGTGATTTCGGCTTTTGGAAATGTGAAAAGATGCATATCATGGCAAAGTGTCGAATAAATCAGTACTCGGATTGACAACGATTGCACGGGGCTTCTAATTCATACATTCTGAACCTCAAGTGGATTTCCCTTTTATCGTCACCATCCCCCCAATTGCAGACACTTATCCAGTGACTTTGAACCGCCAATCCTGGTAATTCTGGGTACTTAAGTGTTGCCTGGCGCGTGCATTACAGGAGACGAATAGGACGCCAAAGGCTTTCTGAGCGGATATCTTTTGCCTCATCATAGTTTGGGTTAAGCAAATAGGCCTTTGTAAGTCTGAAAGACTCGGTGATGACTCTGCACCCGCGTGAACAAGCTATCGTATCTTTCGAATCCTTCTTGAATTTCTTCGATTGATAGACGTTGACCTTTGAGGTTCAGAGCCTCCTGTGGATTATCATCCATCAGTGCGAGTGTATTTCCGAGTTCAAAGACTGCTACTTCAGATAGAAAGCTATTATCTGCAACCGTCTTTATAAGTTTCATGCAGGAATCAAAGAGGCCATCATTACATTTATAAAACTGTGAGCCTTCCGCCATGTATTTCATGATCCAGTCATAAAAATCCTTCCTGGTTACAGGGACTGACGTTTTCTGGCGTAGTTGTCTTTGGTTCACGATCAGAACTCTCCAGATGGCTTCTAAAGGAGATTGTCTTTCGAAATGCACATGCTCAAAATTCGAGCAAATTAAGAACAAGCTTTGCAGGAATTTCAGCACATTATAGATGAACTGCTCACGGGTGTCCGAGGGATCCAAGGAAGTTTTAGTCTCGTCCCATGCAGCTGCCGTGCTCATAACTATACTAATAGGTCGACCACTCAACGTAAGCGCTGAACCACTGAGACATCTGGAAGAAAGGAGAATGCGGTTCGATGGAGATTTCTGATGAATCTCTCGGTGTAAAATATAGCTGAGTGGCTGAACAGTGTTGGAACATGTAAAATCAGGAACCCAAGATGGAAGACCTTGAAGACGTCTAAATGATCTGTCTTCCACCAGTGAGGGAAACGATAGGCTAGGAAGTTTTCGTGCCAGCACATAAGTCACACTTCTGAATGCCTCCTCCACGGTGAGTGAGTAATCGGGCCATACTTCTATAGCAACACCTTGCGGAAGGAATCTATTTAGGATTCCTATGGCCGAGAAAACTTTATCACGTACATCGGTAGCTTGGGAACTTTGTATCTGGCGTAGGCAAGACTCAAAGAGCGTATAGCATTCAATTTCTGAACTTCCTGTACCAGGTAACTCGGCCTGCGAAAAGGCAGTCGATCCAAATGTGGCATTCTGTCCAACACGTTTGCATTGACCACGAAGATATTCCAGAGACGATATTTCATATCCCACTACTCGAGCATTGCCTTTAGTGTGAAGATGCCTCTCGATCCCAAGCTGTGCTCCTAGGCCGCTTTCGTGGATAAAACCGGCAAGAAACTGCATTGCGTCCCAGTCCAATTCAATGTGACCACAAAATACTGTGATGACCGGGGCAAGAGCAACTTCCTGGAATATCCAAGAACGATGGAACCATTTGCGCTGCGCAAAGAAAGCATCATAAGAAGTCCATACAGTTTGGGGGACATCAACCCCAAATTTATATTTGAGTCTCAGAGGCGACCATGCTGGTTCCAGTAATGCGGTGAGATCGTGGCGGGAGACATGCTCGCACAGAATTGGCACGAGTGTGGCATGTAGCCATATAAAATTGTCAAGGTTGGAATTATCTTGACCGAGCCAGACAACGACTTTCTCGGATCCAGCGTATATATCGCCCATGCAGGCCACTTGAGCTTGCTTTTCGTCAATGGTCTCCTGATTGATGCAAACTGCGTCGACCCAATGATAGGTAATAGATTGGTCCAAAGCTAGCTGGCGAAGACCGTCATGCAAGTTTTTAAGAACGTTCATATTTCGAAAAGAAGTACTACCCTCCCGAAGTTTTAATTGCATTTCAATATTGTCATATTCTGAAATACACTCTGCAGTTGCCAGTGGCGGACCCCATGTATAGGACAAAGCAGTATATGGAGGGCAGGAACTTGCACCGAACTCCTGGAGAGCACAAGTACCTTGTTGAGCAAATCTGGAGATGTCTAGCAGGCGTAAAGAGCGCTTATCAGATAGTGGTTGGTAATGATATCGCGCTAATCCACCAGCGATATCACTCGAGACGCTCGTTGATCCCACCGTATCCATCGGTTTGCGCTGGGGGACATCCAGAATGGAACGACCATACGTTGGGAATAGGACTGTGCGAAGCTTTGAATACTTAGCAGATGGACATAGCCAAGGGGAAATGATGTAAGGAATTCCTAAGGATGCAAAGGCAAATTAGCTCCTATATGAATTTGGGGGTTTTACGCCTGAATCTCAACCAGACTCGTCAGCTTACATAGTTTAGATCTGCCTACCTGGGCGGCGAAAGAGACATGTAATGTTTTCTGAATAGCAATCAGGCAGCAGCTCACCCGCCTCCAAGGGGGCACAGTCACCCAGATCACCCAGTAGCACCCAGGCTCGCGCGAGGGTCACCCGCGTAGGGCGACCATAAAGCGGCGCTCACCCTAGTCTCTAAGAGGGGTGAGGTCGGGGGAGATGCCTGTCGCCTTGGTACTTAAAGGCGACAACAAACCTGCCCAAATCACTCCAATCTTGACTCATCTACTTACAATCCTCACCTCCCTAACATCGTTCTAACTCTTTGCGAAGCAGAGATGGCGAATTATGAATATGAAGATACCGGATTTTGTTTCAAGCATTGGCGTGGAGGAATTATATGCTATATTGGATTCTTTACGCCCTTCAATTTCGAAATAGGTAAGTATGACCCCACGCAAAGATTGGGCGTGGGATAATCTTGCAGTCTCGGCAGCCATTCGCTTTCATTGCTGGAGTCGCTGCCGTTGTGAGCATCCCAGTATATCTCCAGTTCAAGAAATAGCACTTCCAAACAGCAAGGTCTCCGGATGCTGAGTGTATGATACCTCATCATCAAACCCTTCGTCCTGATGAAAAAGTTTCACATACAAGCCAATTCTGCCCAAGCCGATACCACCGTTAGTAACGGTAGTACAATCGATGCTAAGACCTGGTAAATCCTTCCTGCACAGATCCTAGGGATTTCCGCTAAGAGAGCTTCAGGCACGTGTGGTGCCAACGGCAAGCAATTCTGCCCTACCTTAGCCGTCTAATATCGGCGTGAAGCCAACAGCACCCCTTGGACCTGGTTTCTGAGCCTTCTGCTCCACCTCTAGGCCAACCTTATGCTAAATATAACCCTACAACCCAACGATTCAACCAGTGCGGTCTACAGAAGGCATGTACCTCCCAGGCCTCCTGTAGAATATCTGAGAACTCATGCAAGTGTATCATGCCGATGCTAGTACCTCCAAGCTTTACGGGTTGACCATTCTTCTCTAGCCCCCTTTGCCTTGTCATCGTAGCTTTGACGATAGCCGATCTGTGGGGGAGAGGCGTGTCCTCGAGCGGTGGACGTTTGCTGAACGGGGATGGTGAGCCATGGAAATGCTGTGTAGTGCAACATATACATCACCTGCATGTTGCTGGGTAAATGATGGTTGATATGGAAGAGCCGATGAGGCAATCGGTTCGTTCCCCACGTGATATCAGCGCGGCGCAAATTAGAGGTCCTCGACAATTACATCGTCCAGATTGGGTTCGCGAGATCTGTATCAATCTATTTGCTACGGAGAGCTGACTGGCTTGTTTAATCCTGAGGTAGTCTCCTCTTCCGTTAGGTCATCCATATGTTGTTGAGCCCAGGGACTTCTCAATCGAAGAGCTCTCCCATATCTGTCTAAAATGAACGGAATCGGTACCAGGAGAATGGCCAAAAATGCGAGGATGCTGCCTGCCCATTGATACCCTTCATGCATGAACATTTGTTCTGCAAACAACGGGAAGCCGGCACCAGCAATGTTGCGAATAAGACCAAGGCCGGCGAGTGCGGATGCACTGAAGACCTTGCAAGTATGTCAGCAATTCCAGGTCTGTATAGAATGAAGCCCAAAGTTTACCTTGTATGAGTCCTCAGTGTATGTATAAGTCATGAGGATTAGGGTATAAAACGACCAACCCCAGAACGCAGATGCTATGATAGGAACAATAAAATGTACGGATTTGTAGGTCGTCCAAGAGAACCAGAAGAGGGAGATGGGGAACACTGATGAAAATTAGCTCTGCGGAGGAATACATACTGCAAAGAACCTTACCAACGGCCGCGACTTTCCCTAACTGTACCCGGGCTTCTGGGACATTCCTACCGCCCATCGCAGCAATTCTACGTTGATAGTAGTGTTCTTGCCATAAGTTTGTGAATGGGCCAAAACTTATGCCAACGACGATGCCCAAGAAGCAGAGACCAACACCAACTGTACCGAATCCATGACCTCCGGTTCCAAATACTAGCGAAAAAGCGCCATTAAACAGAAAGCTGAGTCCATACAGATAGCCATTGTACAGAGCACCAAAGATGATGATGGCTTCTGTGAAGAGGAATCTAAAAGGCCTGAGAAGTGCATTCTTGAACAATTCACGAGGACCTCTCTGTTTCATGGAATCAGGTACATCAATGGCGTCTGTACCTCTCTCTTTCCTTTCTCGCGCAGCTCGTCGAAGTAGTAGAATGCTGTGTCTTGTCTCTTTTAAAATTGCAGTCATGATCAACCAGAATCCGCCACAGATACCTAAAAGAGCCCAGAAAACATCTCTCCAGGAGTCACAATATTGGGCAACAAATGAGAACAGAAAATAGCCGAGAGGACTTCCTACGGTAGCCGCCCATAAGAAGACACTCATTGGTATACCAGTCGCATGAGGTTCGAAAAGATCGGCTATCGTTCCTCCAAAGTTGGCTATCGTTACTGCACAGAACCAGCCAGACAGAAATCTGAGGACTAGGAAACCGGCCAAGTTCTTAACAAGTGCCGTGCCCAGAATGAAGAATAGAAAGATGCCGTAAGAGGCGATATAAATCGGAGATCGTCCATAATACTCTGACAGAGGCGCCAATGTCATCGGTCCCAATGCAAATCCCAGTACAGTCATGCTCAATCCCAATGTAGCTACTTCAGACGAAACACCAAAGTCTTTTGCGAATTTGGCGCTTGCCGGCGAGAAGCCTGAAGCAACGAAGCTGACTGTAAGATCGATAAACACAATTGCGATTACAATCGACCATTTCCGCCATAGAGGCCAATTGCGTGGATTTTCTGGATCTCCTGGTGGGAAAGTGACAAGCTCGACATCTGTACCATCTGCTCGTTTGACGGTTTGCCTGGGAGCTTCACCTGGGGCGGCGGTATTTCCTTCTGCACGAGCTTCGACTGATTCTGGAGGAGCCATAATGGATATGTAGGATGAGGAGAGAATCAGAGGGATCGTTTTCTTTTGATTCCGCTGCTTGTAGATCTGCTTATCGCACCTGTTCGGTCAAGCTGCGTTACGTCATTGTACAGCGAATGAAGTATTCCAATTGAAATCTCCAGAAGAAGATTTTGTATACGCGACAGCGGATCCAATACCAGCCATTCGCATATATCAGCTACAAAAGCTAAGCAAAATTGACTCAAAGTAATGGCAGACATGAGCGTGACGTATATTGAAGCTGTCTCGCAGTGACCGATAATTTGATAGGGCTGAGTCTTGGCACTTGATATCATACTCCCAGCCAGCATCCCCCTCTCATTCTCCAGTAATGTCCCAGCATACACGAGCATACACAGAGGGTTCCTCTCAATTCGATCCTGACAGTCTCTTCGCCGCTTGGGAATCCGGCCAGAGAACTCTCCCCAATGACAACGACCTCCAAGCCTCCATCATCTCCACCTTCAAGCTCCCTCCAAACGACGACTACACATACCACGCCACAGCAAGCGTAACCCTCTCACAAGTCCAAAAAGCAATAAACCATGGCGCAGACTCAGGACTACACGCATGGTATCTGGACGAGGAGGGAAAACCAGTAAATCACCACCCCTCCCCGCTCAACCATCCCTAAAGCCTGACATCTGATCCCTAGAACTCCACTTAGCTCCCCACACCCCCTCAGCCCGATATCACAGCCTACACCACCATCTTCGCTCCCAACACTTCAACCTCAAAAGCACTAACCAGCTTCTCATCCAACGCAAAGAAAGGCTCTCTACGAGCGCAAGTATCCGCCCACCTCCTCACCCACCGTCTCCTACCCCCAACCATATCCATCCCCAAACGCAAAACCCACACCAACCCCTCCCTTGATTTCTGGAGCTGGTCCTGCCACGCGCTTGAATGGTGCGGGCCTGAGCCAGGTACGGAGAATGTCAAGACAAGTCATCATGTGCTGCCGGTGTTTATGCATCATTTCGGGTGCATGGTGCCGAGTTATGAGGGACTGGAGGTTATAAGGCAGGTAGCTGCTGGTGGGAAGAAGAGAGAAGTGATTGAGATAGGTAGCGGGAATGGTTATTGGACCTATATGCTCCGGAGGCAGGGGGTGGAGGTTAGGGCGGTTGATAATTTGCAGAGCGAGTACAGGACGTTGTGGATTAGTGATACGGTTGTTAAAGATGGGGAGAAGTTTTTGAAGGAGGAGAAAGGGAGAAGGGACGCTGTGCTCCTGCTTGTCTACCCTGTTGTTGGGGCTGGGTTTACTGCTAAGGTGTTGGACTCTTACAAGGGTGATACGATCTGTGTTGCTGGGACACAAAACCGGAATGGGTATACCGCGTTTCGAGATCGGAGGATTAATGAGTATATGGAGGCGGAAAGGCCGGAGTTCGAGAAGACGGTGCAGGTGGCCTTGCCGAGTTTTGCGGGGAAGGATGAAGCGCTGTTTGTTTTCGAGAGGCGGAAGTGATATTGGAACTGTATTGTTAGGGCAATAACAAACAGGACACGAGACGATTGACAGGACTGTGGGTTGCCAGTCGTTTGCACAAGAGTAGAACGGGATATATAGCGATGAGACTGACACGCTAATTTGTATTAGTAACAACGGCGGCAACATTCCAACCTCCCATATTTAGCCCACGAAACACAGTCCGACATCCCCAAGAATCAACTGTCCAGAGCATCTTAACGATAGTATCAATCCATGAATCAAGTTCCCACCTTGGTACCCACTCAGATCCACCCAAACTGCCACTTCGGCGGCGTAGGCGGAACCTCCGTCTCCTTCAACTCGACCCTCTTCTTCCCTTCCTCCTCATCCATCACCCTCATCTTATCCTGCCACTCCCTCCTCACCCTTACCAATACCCGGCTATCGTTTTCTTTCCCCTCGCCCCCCTGCTCGCCACGGAGATTGCCCAGCAACTCCTCCCAATCCATTTCCTTCCCCCAAATACCCTTCCCATTCCTCCCCCTTCTCAACTGCTCCCAACTTCCCTCCTTACTTACCACCGCAATATTTCCCTTATTCATATTCATACGGAGGACAGCGCGACCTGGTGTGGCCAGTAGTACAGCGTCGCCGCGGAGGATTAGGCTGCGACTCGGTGATTTGGGTTTGGATATCGATGGCTTTGGGCTTTTCCTGGGGGTATGGGGTTGATCTTGTAGTCTTTCTTGGGAATTAATAGGGTGGAGACGTTTTTGAGGGGAGGATTTCTGTGCGAAGGCGTTGTATCTGCGTTGTTGGGCGCGGGCGTAGGGCCAGAATTTGGCGGGGGGCATGGAGGGGCTCGAGTCTGGGCGTTGGGGATGGTTGCGATTGCTGGGGTGGGTCGACGAAGGGGAGAGTTCGTGGAGGTAGCGCTCTGGTATCGGTGGAAGGTCCGGCGTAGGTTCATTCTTAGGAGAGGGGGGCGGTGAATTGAGGATGGCAGAATCTGGTGAACTTCCGCCGTGAGTGCTTAGAGTGTGAGCATAGTGGGATAGGATGTCTGAGTCAGTTGAGCCGGATGATGAACGACTCTGAATTGGAAGTATGCTGTGAGAGGCAGACTGGTTAGAGCTCAGATTGCTTGCTGTGCGGGCATGGGGGAGGTACGAGGTTGTTGAGATGGAAGGGTTGTTGTTTGGAGCGGAGAAGGAGTTGTTGTTTGGAGATGAGAACGGACTGTTGGTCGGAGGTGAGAGCGAATTGTCATTCGGAGGGAGACTGAAATTGTGAGAGATCCCACTGTAGGAGCTTCGGGTACTAGGCTGACGGGAGTAGATTGAGTAGGATTTTGTCGAACCAAATGTTGAGCGGCTGAATGATGGTAGGTGAGAAGAGGTAGTGCTCTGGGAGCTCTCTGTACTAGTGTCGCGGGAATAGACTGAATCCGAGTTTATTGTATTCAATGTTGTATGGCTGTATATTGAAGGTAGGCTCTTTGAGGCACCATGGTAGCTTAAGCCGTTCGTCTTGCGCGAGTAGATTGAATCTGAGTTCGGAGGACTTGAGGTAGAAGGGCTGTCTACTCTTGGGGTTTCATTTATCTGCCTCTGAGACGGAGTTTCGCAGCTCGTTGTGTTAGTATGAACGGGTAATGGTGGAACAGGATGGACTATTGGTGTGTGAAGATTTTCTTCCGAGTGCTCCCAAGCAATTCGATCAAGCCGGGATTGTAATGTCGGATGATTGCTCTCTGGAATTACTTCTAAAGGCGGAAGCCAGCACCGACGTTCGCGTGTTGCTGGGGTTGGTGTTACTGGGCTGCAGGCAGTGCTTGGGCTAGAAGAAGCTAGACTGAATTGTTTCTCGTTTGGACTGTTTGAAGTGGACACGCTGAACCGCCTGGACACAAGGACTTCCTCTTCCACAATGCTTCTTAGTTTGATACCTCGAAGGGATGCAGCAAAGGGTCGATCGGACTTTCTAAGTGCATAGACTAGCATGCAAGAGTTCAGGCTGTTAAATATCAGTACTACCCTCGCTTGACTGGTTTACACTAATGCTTACATATTGAGTAAAGATCCAGCAACACTTGCTCGTTGAAGTCTGCAACCGCTGATCGTCTTCCATTCTAGTGTGCCAGGCGTATCCGGTACACAGAAAGGTGCCTTAGAGGCGGCTATGAGTCCGAGAATGGAAGCTGTCATCCAAGCTATAATCGTCACCCCAGACATCGCCATACAAACATTGACGAGAATTTCGTCGTGTTTGCGACATAAACAGATCCTCGTTGTAGGCCTAAGATATCGCAAGGAGAGGATCTGATGAAGTATCAAGTAGATAATATTCGAAGCCGACTAGATAAGGATCCTCAGCCTTCTATTTTTATCTCTGATAACCGAGACTCACAGCTAGAAATGTTACTGAAACTCCAACAAGTGCAACTAGGTTCTTTGGACCGATTATCCAAAAGTACGTAGCACTAGCAACCCCAATCATTGCTGAGACAACCATGGAATACTGCGAATTGATGATGGTCGTCAAGGCCCGTCGGCCTTCTATAGGCTTGAGGGGGAAACCCCGCCATAAACGTGTCCGGAGATTCATTAATTGAATTTGCGGTTAGGTTTTGAGTGATTTCCTGGATAATGTTGCTCGACAGTATACGCTTCCAACAGGGCATGCTCTGAGAGTGTCCTACTAACATGGGCGATTGTAGAGGCCTATGAACTGGACTCATCATCCGTCAAACGCATTTACGTAGCATCTTAAGAGCTCATTCATAAAGAATGCATTACTACAGCAACTCGTGGATATGGAGCAACTCGTCGCGATGTCGGTTGGTCCCACGTTTTCGAGTCCAAGATCCTCCTTGCGGTGTCTGTACATTCCACGGGTTTGGCTAACCAAAATTGCATAAATCCTTCCAAATTATGACCGGGTCACCTCGTTCGACGCTTCTTTCTACTTGATGGTTTAAGGTCGTCATGCGCCTGTTCGACCTTTCTTTTACTTTGGTGGCTCGATCCTTGCACGTGATTGGAATCGGCAACATCATGGTCCTTGCCTCCCGTATTCGAAGTCTCCGATAACCAACCGCTCCATTGTGTAATTGAAGCATCATGGTCCCATTCAATCCGGCTCTCTCTCTTTTCCTCATCTACGTTGCCTAGCCAATGCGCCACGACTTCTCCCGTCTTTCTCCCAACATCCTTCGTCCCTGACTTAGGACTGAGATTCATTCCATGATCGGCTTCCTGGACAACCACCCTCCAAGTCTTGCATTTCATTCTGCTCCGAACATCTTCGAGCCTATCGAGGTCACACATTGTGTCTTTAGTCCCGCTTATGAATATGACTTTGACCGAAGCTGGTAGATCGAGAAGAATTCGGTCTCGAAGTTCTTTGTTAGTGTGTAATGGATAGCTGATAAGTACCAAATGAGTTGTTTGATCTGTAGCAGCCATGACTGCAGCTCTCGCACCCATCGAGCGTCCACCTAGACACTTTGGGAAGGCGAGATGATCTATAACCGCATTGAACATTTTGACTCTGGATTTGAGATTCATATTGCCCTGAAAGCATACTATTCCAGCCTTCGAATTTGATACAAAGCCGTTGCTGAAATTCACAATGGCATCTGCTTTCAATGTGCCGCCAGCCCCATGGGTAAATATTAGCGTCGGCATGATTGATTCATGGTCTTCACTGTACTGCGAACCGTAGACGCATTGGATTGCAGGTTTTGGAGGAAATGGTACCTCAAACGAGCGATCAGTCCGAAGGTTATCAGTCATATCGACTTTGCTGCACTAATGCAGGACAAATCCTTACATCTGGGCTGAATGTACTGAGCCAATCGGGAGGGTGCGTCAAGCCTCATAAAGCCAATCTAGGCTTAAAATAGGATATAGCGGTTGATAGGTGTAGTTATCCGACTGAGGACGAACGTGAGTAAACCTCTAGCTTAGCGCATACCGACCTCCACGCAGCTTCTATCAATTTCTGCCCCTAAATCATCGGCATCACCAGGTGTTGGCACCAGTAGATCGGTCAGTCTAGCGAAAGCGAGGACTGTTGGTTGTAATCTTATCCAATCCTAGTCGTTTTCTCGAACACCAAGGGAAAGACAACGAGTAGATCAAGAATTCAAGCACAACATTGTCGATCTTCCCGGGGCACCATCAACGGAGATGGAGCAGATGAGATGGAGGTGGAAGGTGGAAGATGGTGGCTAAGGGGTAAAACTGCCTCGGCTTCGCTCCAAGCGTTTGCCCCCCCCGCGAGCGACAGGCCCCGCAGCTTCCCGTTCTGGCAGCTCACCGCATGAACCATACAACAATGTTTTCTATTCGGCGGCTTCCCAAGCCCAGCTCCAGAAACACCTGACACTTTGAGCCGAGTGCCTAGCTGATAGATTATTTTGACCTCTGATTAGAACGCCATGGCTTCGACTTCAATTGGCCGGTCCTCCCCGACTTCCTCTCCAGGAGTGGCTCGGAGGAGACCTCTGCGCATAATTCAATGGCATCGTCGGAGGTGGTCAGAAAGAATGTATATCTACGTCCCTCCTTGCTGCAGAGAATGAGATCTCTCCTTGCTTATGACTGTGAATATTCTTTGCGGCTGCGCATAATTGATTCCTGCGCTTAGCCAAGATGTACTTACACGACCGAGTCAATCCTTCTTCCAGGGCGAGTTCGCTAGTTCGCCGACTAGTTGAGCACCATGATTCCAGCTATGGGGTTTCTTCGATGACCTGTTCAATATACGACACAGCATGGGTCGCCATGATTGCCAAGACCGTCAATGGCAACACCCAGTATCTGTTTCCAGCAAGTTTCGAATACCTGTTGAACACTCAACAGCCTGATGGAGGTTGGGGTGGGCCGAAGTTCTCGTCTGAGGTCGATTGTGTTCTGAATAGCCTGGCTGCGTTGCTGGCATTGTCCAGGCATATCTCGCGCCCTTATCAACTCCGAAAAGCATCCGAAGATTTGATACACAGAAAAACTCGAGCAATTTACTTTTTAGAGACGAAATTCTCAGAGTGGGATGTCAATTCGACAGCGACGAACACTGGCTTCCAGCCATTGATCACCAAACTTCTGCAGATGCTTGAACTTGAAGACGTTCGGTTTGCTTTCCCGGGCAGGGAACTCTTCCTGCAAACAAAACCTAATAAGAGATCAAATCATACACTTGCAGCACTGTACAGCAATACGAGGACGGTGGCGACTCACTCCTTAGAAGGACGAACTGGAGAGATTGACTTTGACCGAGTAGTACAGCATAAGATTTGTGGCTCAATGATGGCATCACCAGCATCCACGGCCACTTATCTAATGAATTGTACTGAATGGGATGATGAAGCCGAGGCGTATCTGAATCACATTGTTTCGGTCGGTGACGAGAAATCTTTTGGAGGAGTGCCTGCTAAGTTTCCTACCACTGTCTTCGAGCTCGCTGGGGTGATCTCAATCTTATTGGAGAACGGGTTCACCACTAAAGATTTGGGTATTCGAACTTTGAATACTGCCGCCGATTTTCTGCAAGACTGTCTGCAATTGGAGGACGGAGTAACCGGTTTCGCGCCGTATGTCGAGTCAGATGCAGACAACACAGCCAGAACTATCTCGGCTTTGGCTCTACTCGGACGGAGTGCTTCCCCACAGGGATTGATAAAGCGTTACGAGACCCGAGAATACTTCAAGACGTATGCACAAGACAAGAGTCCAAGTTTCAGAACGAATTGTCATGTCCTCAAGGCTCTGCTTGACTTGGTTCCCGAAAATAGTGAACAGATGCTGCAAATACAGAAAGTTGTTGCTTTCTTGTGTAATTACTGGTGGACCACAAATGGGCGAATTGAAGACCAATCAGTCAGTACAGAAGCCTGATGTTGAGAATCCACTAATCCTGTATAGAATCGATCTCCAAATTACCCAATCATGCTGATGGTTGAGGTGTTTGTGCGTTTGATTCAGCTATGGGCACGTGGATGTGTGCCTGTTCCTGATGATCCAGCTATCCAGGATAAGGTTATCATCTGCCTGTTCCAGGCTTTAACCCGGACCCTGCACACTCAGAAGTCGAATGGTTCCTGGGGCACTGGTGGCTGTGAGACGACAGCATATGCGATCATCACCCTGAAAAGACTGTCTTCCTTTACGTCAGCACCCAGGATAAGAACCCAACTTACCAATGCTATTGAGAATGGCCGTAAATTCCTGTCCAAGAACTTCCGACCATTCTCTGAACCAGACCACATATGGACAGGTAAGACCACCTCAGGCTCAAGCGTCCTCTATCAAGCGTATATTATGGCAGCTTTGCAAGCTCCAATGTCGAAGCAATCAAGTCCAACGATTGAAAGCCACTTCGAGATACCACTGGCAAAGATCACCATTCAGACGAAGTATTATGCCAAGCCAGCATGGTTTGTTAGCGTACCGGAATGGTTGATACAAGCCTGTCTGGTGGAAAGCCGTCTCTTCTTGCCTCAAATCAGAACCGTACGATATGCTGTCTTTCCAAGTGACAATCTCGGAGAGGATAGCCATTTCGAGTCTATACCATTCTCGTGGATAGTGGCGAGTAGCCTCGATAACAGAGCCATTGGGGCGGAATTCCTATATCAAATGATGATCCTTTCCGTCTTAGGACGTCAACTGGACGAGTATATTGACGGCATCGTGCGTGAAAGCTTCTCCGGCTGTCTGTTCGAGGTTGAAGATATCGTTTACAGCATTTTTCAAGAGCTTGAGCTGTATAACAAAGACGAATGCTTTTGCGGCGATCATGGTGACGATAGAGAATCGACGGCGACATCCATTTCGGACGTCCGTTCAGTCCTTTATCGGTTCATATCACACGTTCTCAACCATCCATATGTGCTCATGGCCAGCAGACGAGACCAAGCTCAGCTCAAATCTGAATTATTAGCTTTCCTGCTAGGCCGAATCAGTCAACTTGCAACCCAGCATTCCCCAAACGCCACAGATCAGACTCCTCACGCATATACGTTCGCGTTCCTCGCTTGTCTTGTGGGAAATCAGGGCTCGAACTGTGGCATCGGATTAAGGCGTGATTTTCTTGAGACTCCAGAGCAGCAGTATCTTGCTGCAGATCTGTGCCGTCACATGTCAATCATCAGCTTCATGTCTGACAATGCCAAGGCTCACGAAAATACTGTCCAAACAATCAAGTCCAAGTCAAGGAGTACGAGTCTTGGGAACAGTGGTCATCCGTTGAGCCGCTCGGTCTCATCAGTTTCGACATCTTCTTCATCTTACGATGATTCTCCATCTTCGATATCGCCCATATCCAGCGTATCATCTGTATCAAGTGGCTCACCAAGGAATGCATTCTTTCCGAAAGTCCTCGATAAGCTTCCTCACAACTCCCCACTTGTTGCTTCCCCAGAATCCCTCCAGATGTCCCGGCTTATCGATCACGAACGTCAAGGCCTTAGCCTTTGCCTTGAAAGTATAAGCGAGTCGGGGATCAACCAACGGACGGGAAATATCTTGAAGCTTTTTGTTGATGTTACCGAGTTGTCTGAGCAGATCTTCAGCGACCCTAATATTGGTAGCTGCTACCAGCCAGCAACAGCCCACAAGGTCATCGAACAAGCTTGTATACTCGAAGTGCCTCCTCTGCCGCCAAAGAGGAGAGGCTCGGTTGCTGCAGCACGAGCGGCTTTGACGATCCCGCCTCTGGTACCCAAGCAGAATCAAACCAAGTCTGATGACTCGCAGCAATCAGAACAGACATCAAAGCAACAAACTGCCCCACCGCTTCAACTGCCTCAGCATTTGACGCATCAGTACATTGAACAGTCAAAACATTCTGTACAGAAACCGGAGCCGGCCTCTCCAGAGGTTTATCAATTGGCAAAGCAGCTCCCGAAGCAGATTCCCAGTCATGTCCGACAACAGGCATCTCGTTCTCAAAGCTTTGATGGTTTCAGTGACCGGACTTTGACCCCAAGCCAAGACGTGTCTAGTCCGGTCCCAATGGAAAGAGATTGGAGCTGGAACAGAAGGCCTGGCAGGCGTCCGTCACACTCGTCAGAGATAAGTCGTATTGAGCGTATCATGAACGATGTTGATGACATAAAGCCTACACAAAGACGCACCGCCAGTGAGAGTGACGCCGGATGGATTTCGAAGCCTAAGATCGATGCTCAGAAACGCTTGGCCAATGATGGAGTCGACGCGGAGGCTATCAAGCTTACTAAGGCCAGGATGCAGACTCAAAAGCGTGTCGGAGCTGAGGCCCAACGGAGAGCAGTAGAGTCGCAGAGAAAGATACCGGCTGGGTTGCAGTCAAAGTCCATGGTCAATATTTCGACGAAGGAAGTCAAGCGGGGAGTTACGTCTCCAGAAAATGGGGGATGGGTCAAGGCACCACCGGCTTTGGTGGAGATGCCGGGTATGGAGGTGCGGACTGGGAAGTTGCATAAAGCTAGTAGGGTGGGTGGGCCCAGATGGAAGGCACCGTTCTAATTGTGATACCAATGGTTCTGGCGGAGTTCCGGTATGGCGTCTTTAAGTGGGATCTCGAAGCTGATGCAGGAAGCACCAGTTTGATTGGTCGTCCGGCGTTCTTGTGGCCATGCCAGTCAACGCGTGAATGACAAATCCATACTGTAGTCTTTCTCCTCTTTAGTGTTTGCTTGCGTGATGATGGCCTACTCCTGAACACCGGCCTCTGAGATTTCTTCTGTTGCATGTTCGGTTGTGAGCGTGCGGCTTCTTGATGGAGTTCAGAGGACGTTCGGAGGCCCATTCTTTGGTGAGTAGTACTGTCAATGAATACTTTCCCGGATGTAGCTGAAGGGTTGCAGGTCACAGCTCTTGATGGTGATATGGTTGAAAGTATGGAGTCAATGTCGATGGCTCCCTGTAAGTCCCAGGATAACTTGATCCATAAGAATCTCGCAAGATCGAGACCCTCGGAAATATAATTGCACTACCGAATATTTTCCTTCGCTTAGCAACCGGCTACGATCAATATCCTAAAATCACACAGCTACCAACTCATAACGCCTCTACAATATATCTCCCTTTGCAACCCTTTATTGCCTACCCGCCCATTCTGATTCCTCTACGAGATTAATAATTGCCATGACACCAGAGCAAGAGCAGAAACTGGAGGAGCTGACTCGGTTGCGTGAGGAGGTGCAGCACCTGAAGGTTGGTATCAGTGTCCAGCAAAATCAGCAGGTCAAAGCCTCCGATGCTGCAGCTGAGGATTATACGAAATGATTAGAGGTACAGACGAACAATCGTATTCTACAGGCGCGGATTGCCAACGTGGAGGCAGGGTCACTGGCAAAATCCCGCTTCATCTTTTCCAAATCTGCTTTTTTTCTTCAGAGCGATAAAGATGTCTCTTTCCTGGCGGCTACTGGTACTCGGATAGTCCAGACAGCAGTGTAAGTACTCATCACGTTGTCATTCCTCACTAGTCATCGATGTATATAGTTTGATTAAAGACAGTTAATGAGGTTTTATTATTACTAATAAAAGCTATACCTATGCAATGTGTCTGTCATGCCAATTTTGCTGCACCTTGTGGTATCGAGAGTCCGGAGCCGAGCAAGTTAGACTAGCCTGGTAAGGGTTCATCTAGGTCAATGGCTGAGGCTTTTGAGCAGTCGGAATTACCTATTGAAACGACATTAGCAGCATTGCGTTCAGTTGGTCAGAAAAAAGAAACCCATTATTAATGTCCTGTGCTATGTCTATGCTATCTGCCAGGCGTGCCTATCCTATCGTGGTGAAAGATTCATATCATTGTTTTTTCAGGTCTCTCACAGCTGGTGCAAACAGAAGAGCAAGTCACTAACAGAAAATGTAGATATTGCAAAGCATATTAGTACACGAAATCTTTTACTGGAAGACCAGCCTATCACGTACGGGGTCCAGGGACTCCTGCAAGCAGAACAGCGGTCTACTGGTAAAAGATTCCTCGTGACTTTGCTTGTCTGCTCAACCGACCACCAAAACAACGCGTTGCTCGGCTTCAAAAGATAGGTAAAAGGTTGACACTGAAATGAGGTGAGGCGAGCTTTTGAGGCATAAAAAGCAACAATGAAGAAGGTGTTGAGCTGATGTGAACTCAATACACGTGTCTGACTAGGTAGAAAGTATGATCATGATGTTGTCATAATCCACCGATCCCCGCCGTTGTATATATAGAGATAGAGATAGATTGCTGCTCCATGTCTTTCAGTCGTTGGATTTCTGGAGTTCCTGGTGTCCATATATGCTCGATAAGCGTTGCGGCCGAGTGTCTTAAGGTGAGTCAGCTGCTCGCCCAGGGCCACGAAGTTTGACACGGGAGATCCCTTGATCCGAGTTGCCCAAGGTGTGACGATGAGCTTGTGATGGTGAGTATGTAGAAGAGAAAAAGTCCTGCGTGGAGGATGCCTTGTGAAGCAATGGGGTGGTAAATGAAGGTAATTGTAAATTGCTCGTGCGATCTTTGAGCAAGCTTGGAAGTGGTTGAAGTCGATAATCAATGTATGCGCTAATGAAGCCAATTCATTCAAGAATCCTCTAGAAGTCCATGTTCCTAAGCTGCAAGCGAACGATAAGGAAGTAGCCGTGTAGAGGGGTATCAGTATTGTGCAAATTGCAGAGCGAACAATCAGTGGATGGTACCCTATGGTAAGGTTGGTCTGCCTTTCCAATGAGATGCTGGATGTAAGTAAAAGGAAGTAGAAGAGGAGATAGTAGGGTCATTATACAGTAGTCTCAAGCTAGAACTGAATGTGATAAGTCAAAATTCATAATATCACTACTCTCCTCTTGTCAGTCACAGTCACAGTGGTAGGGATTACAAGCATCACTCCAACGCTGCGGAAGCAATGTGGAAACTGTAGGAGCTATGAGAGGAGTAGCATCTCACCTCAGGTGCTCAGATAGTCGGGTAGACGGGTTGGGGAGCCTGAAAAGAAATGGTGATGGTAGATCTTGTAAGACTTGTTAGAGAAGCAAACCTCTAGCCCGCCGCTGTCGTGCCTCATCTCTTCGTTGACCCTAGAGATCTCCATATATCTCTGAGGTTCTCCAGCCTCTCCCGAGTTTCGGGTGGTGATGGCGGCTTTTGTAGGAGTTGTGAGGAAAGTTGCAACGGGTTTTGCTTCGTCCATGTCGTCGTTGCCTCATCTGTTCGTCAGCTTTCGGTTATCCAAACCGCCATTGAACTTCCTGCTGCATTTTTGGCATCTTGTAGCGCTGTCGCGTTGATCCGAATTGAGAAAGAATGGCAGTGTCTGGTGGGAGTAATGGAATTCTCTTTAGCCTCTGATGTTCATGCCCTATCTCTTCCCAAGATCCTGGCAACCTGCTCCGCCATTAAACGCGCTGTTGTCTTCTCGCATCTTGTCGCTCTTTCTCTGCTGTCTTAATGGTCGCAGCCCTTTGCTCCTCTAATCCAGCTGTTCTTGCTCCCTCCTGTTATATTTGCCTCGCTGCCAGCCCCTGCTCCAGTTGTCCTTGACTCAGGCTTTCACTGTCGTGTCGCCTTTTTCCCACTTGTCACCTGCCCTCAGTCTATCATTGTAGGAAATGTAGAGATTAGGAGAATTCTCGCGCTGTATTTTACGAACAGGATGTGAGGTTGGCACGATAGAAAACGCTAACCGCATACGGTTACGGCCCGCAATTTTGCACCTCACACTTGGATCCCCAGAATCTAGAGGGAAATTCCCTCGAAGGAGAGCCTATTTGGCCTTCTTGATGTAAGTAATATGATCATCGGTGAGCGACTCGTTCCCTACTACGGTCACACATATTGGAATGAGTGCGATAAGTTGAACATAAACAATAATATGGTCATTGATCGAATGCGCTCTAAGAATGCTGGGTACATGATGTTCTCTCCCAGAGTCCCTCAGGCCTAACTTCTTCGACCGGCCATGGGGATGCGCCAGTAAGACTGTACGCTCGCCCAACCTCAACCACCCACTAGAAAAGTTTGATAACAGCTCGCTTATGCATTTGGTTCTGCCTCCACCAGAACGGACAGACGGCGCTTTTGAATCCTACAGCATAGTGCATGCATCCAACGCATAGATTCCAGAGCCAATCACATTATGCAGTTCACAGAGACCACTAGTGAAAGGGTTGGAGCTCAACGCTGCCGACAATGGCACTGAATGCCTGGATATTGACACCTACGCAGTTCACAAGGACCACTGGGTGAAAGGCAGAGATTGCGGGGTATAGTGCAATGAAAAGAGATCTTGAGAGGTAAAAAAAGAGAACCACGCCTCAAGAATCTCAATACGAAAAGGCGTTGACACGGTCCCGGCAACCAGTCATGAGATGACCATTGCAATTAGAACCCATGTTTAAAAAAATTCATGGAATCATTGCCTGCAAGGTACGTACCTTCGTCTGCAAAAGCCTACGCTCGCTCATTACTGCCCTTGTTGCTGGTCCTCAGCGAAATTCCCGGCCACCACGTCGTTCCATGCCACAATAAAACCTATAGCAAGTCCCAATGTGTATGCACGCCAAGGGGAAGTTGAAAGATGCATTTGCCAGTCCTAATTCGTGTCAAAATCTTGAAGTGAATGGTCATGGACATTCTTAAATGGATCTAGCGACACTGCCATGAAGCAAACCCATCACTAAAGCGGTGGTCGGATCATGGGACCAGCTATAGACCACCTACGATCCGCCAAGACAATTGGAGATGCGGTCCTGAGTCTCCCTGCCAGCTACTCGCTCTGCACGCCACCTCGCAGCCTCGTTGTCGTATTGGGCTAAGAAACCATGCACAACGATGGGTAGGCCTTGTGGCTGGGGTGGTGGACCGAAAGGGTTGACAACGGCTCGGGCCTGAGCCTGCATAGCTGGCGCTGCTCCTGTTGCTGCTCCTACTAGTGGCGCGTCATCCATCCCTAGATCTGTGAGCAAGTCGTCAATTGATTAAAATCTGGTGATCTTACTCTCATCGCTGCTAGAACCCCTGTTGGAGTTATTGCTCCCGTCTCGCTGTATATTCCTATCTTTGAAATAGGTTAAATTTCAAATGTATAAGAACTGGCTTAAAAGGATTATCTTTGCTTGGGATAAGGAACGATTCAAGCAGGATAATTAAAATTCAGGGGCAAATGAGTGATATATTTATAATGTTTTTGCGGTCACCACGACGAATTATAGCGTGATATCGCCTAAACAATGGTTTGCTAGATATAGATTAGCGCTAGCCACAATGGTAAATATACGAAATTTTCGCTTCACCTCCGCTCTTTTTATATCGAACTGAATGCGATTGCACTTTATTTTGTCTCTATCGAAGCTTAAGTATTTATAGATTAAGTATATCAGCGACAGCATTCCTTCGTTTTCTCAACATGTCTAGCTTAAATGTTGAGTAGTAGGGTGAGACCTATGGGTCCGCACCTTATGATATGAGAGCCATGCTGGAGGCCTTAACAGCAGTTGATGATGGTGGTTTTGTAACCGGTGGTGGAGACGAAGACACCGAGATGCAAGAGAGAAGGAGTGAAGATGATGTTGAGAAGGAGAATGAGAAGAAGGAGGATGAGCAGGAGAAGGAGGATGAGGTTGAGGTTGAGAAGGAGGTTGAGAAGGAGGTTGAGAAGGAGAAGGAGGTTGAAAAGGAGGAGGAGGTTGAAAAGGAGGAGGAAGAGGCTAAGAAAATTGCTGGGGCCCCGTCACGGTTTAGAACCTGGCGAGGCTTGCAGAATGTGCCTATGGGGCCCGCCAACCCCCGTCTAGCACCCACCC